>BMAC01000257.1:402407-435471 GCA_014905375.1 Phtheirospermum japonicum | reverse complement strand
AATAAATAACAAGTATATAAAAATTATAACTAATACAAATATACAAAAAATATACAAAAATATAAAATTAAAATTGAAAAAAAATTACCTTCGAGCGGCAGCGGTGGAGCAGCGACGAGGCGACGGGCGGCGGGCAGGCGACGGCGGCGGCGGTGGCGGGCGACGTTTGTGGAGCTTGGGCTGGCCGGCTGCGGCGGTGGTGGTGGCAGGCGGGCTGGGGTCGGCTGCGGCAGTGGAGACAGGCGGCCCGCGGTGGCGAGGTGGGCTGGGCGGTGCAGCGGAGGTGGTTGGGCGGCAGCGGCGCGGAGGTGGGTTGGGCTCGGCTGCGGCGTTCGCGTCGGTGGGAGGCAGGCGGTGGTGGTGGCAGGCGGGCTGGGCTTCGGAATGGAGCGGCGGTGGCGAGCGGAGCGGCTGCGGTGGCGATGCTGCGGGGGGAGAGAAGGAGAAAAAATGTTATTTTTTCATTATTTTTTTTCATTCCGAGTCCAACAATATCAAATTTGTCATTTTTTCACGCAAAAATAATTTTATCACTTTATTTAATTAAAATATGCAAAATTTGCACAATGCAATATAATGTAGTATTTGTTTAATTGGCTATTAACATGTTATTTATCAAATATTATTACGATTCAATACTTTTTATTATGATTCTTAAAATAAAAGAATGGACACCTGGGAAACTAGATTTGTTTTCATTAGTACGAATTTACTATATTTCCGTCAAAATTGATAAAGTCATGGATGTATTACATTTAACCAAGGGTTGTGTATTTCTCATCTATAGACACAGAGAGATGCTTTCTACAACTGTTAAATCTAATAGTGGAATTGTTCTTAATGTAATATCTAACGACATAACTTTTCTTCTTCTTTGAAAGGAAGAACTAGGCATTCTAGATTTAGGGTTACTTTTAATATCCACCAAGATTTTGATCATTACTGGTACTCCACTTGCAAAATTAATGATGGATGCACATCTCATTATTTGGGACGAAACTCCAATGATGCATAACCATTATTTTGAAACTCTGGACAAAACATTGAAAAACGTGATGACATTGCAAAATAATCCTAATACACAACTTCCATTTGGTAACAAAATAATAATTCTTGGTGGAGATTTTCATCAAATTTTGTCGGTTGTTCCAAAAAGTATTAGGCCAGACATAGTTCACACAATGATCAAATATTTGCATTTATGAACTCATTACATAGTTTTGAAGTAGACCAAGAATGTGGTGCTGCAAAATCACAATTCAGATCTCAATTATGTCAAGTTAAAGAAAGTTTTCAACTTGATAAATAGTATAGGAGATTTAATAGTTGGAGGACCAAATGATGGTATCGTTCAAATTGAAATCTAAGTTATCTATTATTGAAAGATGATGGTGACCATGTTCTGTCAATTGTGGCGAGCACATATCCACAATTTGGAAAAACTACTGAATGTTTCGCTTATTTGGAGGGCCGGGCTATTCTTTCTCCAACACTTGATGTCGTCGATTTGATTAATAAATATATGATGTCATAAAATTATGGAGAATGTGAAGTATATATTAGCTCTGATACATGCAAATTTTACTCAAACATTGACATATTGTAGGACGTCCACTCACTAGAGCTTCTAAATACCATTAAATATTATGGATTGCCCCTATGAGCTAAAACTCAAAATTAAATTTCCACTCATGTTGTTGAGAAATATCGAGCATTCCCTTGTGTTGTGTAATGTTAGTTGTTAACTTGACGGACATATTGTATAAGCTAATATTTCTCAAGGAAGCAATGCAGGTGAATTGTTGTTAATACCTAGAATGACTGTCACACCATCCAATTCGAGGTTCTCTTTCAAGTTCCAACGATGACAATCTTCTCTGATCGTGTCATATGCTATGATGATCAACAAAATTCAAGGACAATATCTCTCTCACGTTAGAATTTTCCTGAAGAAGCGTGTTTTCAACCATGGTCAGTTATACATTGTTGTATCAAGGGTGACCAATCGTATGGGTTTACAAATATTGATCGACGATAATGAGAATAAACATAGTAACAAAACTACAAATGTTGTGTATAAGAAAATTTATCATAATTTGTAAAGTATATTTCGTCTAATAACAATCCTTTTATGAATCAGGTTATATCATTTTGAATATTATTCGATCTTTAAATAATATTTAGATGATTTATATATAGGAAGCAGTTATGGTAAAACCATTTCTGGTGTGAGAACCAGTGATGGTTCTTACTGAAATACACACACACACAGATATATATAACTTAAGTACACATATTTACAATTACTTATTTAAATATTTTAATACATTTTAAACAATTCTTTTTATTTTAAATAAAATAAAATAAAAAATTATCGTGCAACGCACGGGTACAATACTAGTATTAATTAAAGTATCTATCCTAATTATGTTAAGAAGATTCCTACATAATTAAAATAGAAAACTAATTCTAGATGGTTTTTAAATTAAAAGAGAAAACCAAATCATCATTAATATTAATTAGGGTATCTATTATAATTATGTTAAGAAAATTCCTACATAACTAAAAAAAGAAAATAATCTTAAGTGTCATTTCTTCTCTCTCTTACTCATCTTTTTTTCTCTCTCCAGACCTCTCTTTATATAGATATATAGATGATTAATGTGCAATTTTGTACTGTTAGACCGGTGGACCACTAAAATTAGTGTAGGTTCACCGGTTCAACTAATTTTTGTCCGATTTGTCCGAATATTTTACCTGTTTTTGTAATTAAACGATTTACACATCTAATCTGGACTGATATACAATTGTAAACTGAATTTTTATGAAGTAGGTTCCAGTTGAACTGATTAAAACCGGTCGATTCGGTTCATCTTTTAAAATTATGATGCACTCGGGAGTACAATGCACAATGTATGGTGCACCTAGTTTTCACTGTCTAATAAATATAAATATGTTTTATTTGATAAATATAAATATAAATATTATGTATGATTAATTCTATTYTAATGAAATTCTTGTTTTATATTAAGTCATATTCAACGGACATTAATATTATTTTATTAAGATTTTTGTTTTATATTAAGTCAAATTCAATGGACATGACTATTATTCTATTAGAAAATTTATTTTATATTAAATCATATTTAAAGAATAGAAAATTCATATTCATCATATAAGATTTATATATTCGTCACACATAATAGATATATACACACAATTTTCATTTGTTTCCATAAAAGTTCAATACATTATATATATATATATATATATATATATATATATATATATATATATATATATATATATATATATTAATCACACAATACATTCATATTATTACACAAAAAATATCATATAACATTCATAATCATTATACATAAAACATAATTTTAAATACAATCGTATTCATCACACACAACATCTACTTTATCATAAACATACATATTTATCACACAAAATATTCATATTTATTATATAACATTAAGTGGAAATAAAATATATTTACATCCTGATCAGAGTGCACAGTATAATTTGCGGAATTCTTGGCGAGATCAAATTAATTACCAACATCAATTACAAATTAGACAAAAGAGAAACCTACCTATAGGCTACAAGACCACAGTGAAAAACGAACATGAAAAGTTAGCTTAAGACCACAAAACCATTGGAAGATAAAAAGATAAATAATTCATTTGAAATAGAAGCATAGGAGAAAATTAATAAATCTAAATATTTATTCTACATCGTTTGTCTCATTCATTGTTTCAAGTACATGGCGATTATGGAGTATTTATTCCCAATCAAATTCTTTTGTGTAAATTAACGAAGCATTGTAGGTAGTAAAATAAATACCATCAGGATAAGCATACCAATAAAAGTTAAGCGGTTTGAGTTCGAACCAAGTTTCCTTAAAAGCTTCGAAAGCTTTTTGTTTTGATCCCCACCATAAATGACAAAAAAATAATGTAGTAGGAAGAAAATTCTCGCAAAACGTCCAGCTATACTCTCGTCCAGCATAAATTATATGATTTCCAAGATCGTCATTTTTGGATGCACAATGTATTTTCAATGATGGAGATTTTGGATCGAGACGATTATTGACGTAAACAGCTACTTTTCTTGTGAAAATACATTTGCGCGCAGAGACATTAAATATATTAAATAAAACTATAAAAGATAGAAAGGTGATTTTCATCATGGCCGCGTGTGCCATTGTTAAGTACCGTGGTTTATCATGACATTCTTATTATATAGTTAGAACAATGTAACAAAATGAAACTCTATCCCACAAATAAATGTAATTTCTAGAAATACATAGGTTGAAATTTTCAACAGATCACTGAAATCCCTGAAAATCTTAGTAATCCACGAAGAAGTAACGTACGATGGAATCGAGTCAATAAAAGGTTCATATTAAGGAAGCTATAATATGTCAAATTAATGGGAACCAATCGTAAAAGATAGTAAGCATAAAATTTGATTATGTATTTATTACATAATTCCATATAGATTTATAATTAAAACCATCAAGGTAGTCAATATGACAATTTATTAGGTGCACCCTATTTTACGTGATGATATATGATAGTTATACGTGATGATATATGGTAGTTATCCGTGATGATATGTGTCAAAAATTTAGAGTTTAGACTTTACTTTTCCATTTTTAGGGTTTAGTTTTCCATTTTTAGGGTTTAATATTTCATTTTAAGGTTTAGTTTTTTATTTTTTTTATTTAATTTTTCATTCTAGGGTTCCGGCAAAAATCTATCATTCTGCCAGTTATATGTGATGATATGTGTCAGTTATATGTGACGATATATAATACAAATTTAGAATTTAGAGTTTAATATTCAATTTTAGGGTTTAGTTTTTTACTTTAGGGATTAATTTTCCATTTTTAGGGTTTAATTATTTGTTTTAGGTTTATTTTTTAATTTTATGATTTTAAATTTAAGATTTAGAATGTCAATTACTTGTGATGATATGTATCAGCTATATGTGATGATATGTATCAATTATATGTGATGATATATGCCAATTATATGCGATGATAAATTAAATTTCAGGTGCACCTTACAAGATGCACTTGGGACCATGGTATACTCTCTCAGTCAATATATATATATATATATATATATATGTGTGTGTGTGTGTGTGTGTGTGTGTGTGTGTGTGTGTGTGTGTTTTTAAAAAATTGATTGCAAACAATATTATTAATTCTAGAAGTATATAATTTGTGAAAGAAATAATATTATAATACAAGTCTGGTCAACTTTGGAAATCAAAGCAAAATTGGTTCCCTCATTAATTTTTCTCATTTAAGGAAGATTTTGTTCGGAATTTGTACATAATCCTACGCAAATTATACTATATATCCCAATGTATTTTTTGTTGTTATTATGTATTTATATATACATATATACATATACATACATACACACACACATATATATATACACTAGTATTGTGCCCGTGCGTTGCACGATAATTTTTTATTTTATGTTATGTAAAATAAAAATAATTATTTTAAATGTATTAAAGTATTTAAATAAGTAATTATAAATATTTATACTTAAGTTATATATATATATATATATATATATATATATATATATATATATGTGTGTGTGTGTGTGTGTGTGTGTGTGTGTGTGTGTGTGTATTTTGGTGAGAACCATCACTGGTTCTCAAATCAGAGATGGTTTTTACTATAACTGCTCCCTATATATAAATCATCTAAATATTATTTAAAAATCAAATAGTATTGAAAACAATATAACTTGGTTCATAAAATAATTCTTATTAGACGAAATGTAGTGTATAAATTATGAAAACTTTTCTTATACACAACTTTTATAGTTTTGTTACTATGTTTATTCTCATTATCATCGATCAATATTTTTAAATTCTTACAATTGGTCACCTTTGATATTGGGGCTGACAAATCAGTCGTGTCGGGTTATTATCGGGCCAACACAATAAGGCACGACACGATAATCATAGGCACAAATACTACACGATAAGCTTATCGGGCCTATAATCTAAACCCGAATCACGACACGCTAAAAACACGAAAAGTACGACACGATACGATAGGCACGATAAATAAAAATACTGAATTTATTTAATCCGACCCATTAAGCACATTATGCCCGTTAATTAATAAAATACATGATTTTTTTAATAGATATAATACATATCTATAAAATTATCAATACAAATTATCTAATACATTTAAAATTATAATATGACAAATGTACTAATGATAAATTAAATATCACAAATACTTACAATGAGTAAATGAATATAAAAGGAGAAAATTAAAATATTATCGGGTCTTGTCGTTTTTATCGAGCTTGCACGTTATCAACTCATTACTTAACGTGTCAACCCGATAAGGCACGATCCCAATAAGCCTAACCCCATACCCTATTATTTTGTGTCATGTTCATGTGGGTCAATCATGTCGTGCCTCATATTACCATCCCTACATGATATAGCAACGTACAATTGACCATGACTAAAAACTGAGTTTTTAAGGAAAAGTCCAACGTGAGAGAGAGATTGTCCTTGAATTTTGTTGATCATCATAGTATATGACACAATTAGAGAAAATTGTCGTCGTTGGAATTTGAAAGGCAAACTCGAATTAGATGGTGTGACAGTCATTTTAGGGATGAACAACAATTCACCCGCATTATTTCCTTGAGAAATATTAGCTTATACAATATGATCGTCAAGTTTTGTAACAACCAATATTACACAACACAAGTAAATGATCAATATTTCTCAACAACATGACTGTGGAATTCTAATTCTTAGTTTTAGCTCATAGTTCGGCAATCCATAACATTTAATGGTGTTTAGAAACTCTGGTGAGTGGACGTCCTACAATATGTCAATGTTTGAATCAGAACTTTAATTCTCCATCATTTTATGACTTTGTGCATTTATTAATAAAATCGGCGACATCAAGTGTTAGGTATTGAATAGCACGACCCTCCAAAAAAGCGAAACATTCAGTATTTTTTTCAAATTGTGGATATGTACTGGCCACAATTGACAGAACATGGTCACCATCATCTTTCAATAATAGATAACCTGAATTTCAATTTGAGCAATACTATCGTTTGATCCTCCAACTATTCCTTCTTGGTTTTGTATTAGTTTATCTTTTTACGAATCTATTATAGTTGATGCCACAGTGTTCATTCCACTAGATGTTGATTTCACACTTGTATTGTTTTGCATGATTACTGAGATAGTAACAAAATACATTATTTTATGAAATCAATTCAAATCAAAAGTATTGAATCGTAATAATATTTTATAAATAACATGTTGATGGCCAATAAAACAAATACTACATTGTATTGCACCGTGCAGTTTTGCATATTTTAATTTAAAAAGTAGTCAAATTATTTTTGAAAAAAGTGACAAATTTGATATTGTTGAACTCGCAATAAAAAACCTAAATAATATATACATATACATATACATATATCATATTAATTCTATTAAATATTAATTAGGGTATCCATCCTAATAATGTTAAGAAAATTCTTACATAATTAAAAAAAGAAACTAAATCATCATTAATATAAACATTTCTTATTAGATCAATTCAAATAAAAAAAGTATTGAATCGTAATAATATTTGATAGATAACACGTTGATAGCGAATAAAATATATACTAAATTATGTTATCATTTTTATGTAATCTAATTTAAAAAAGTGGTCAAATTACTTTTGATATTATTGGAACTCACAATTAAGAAAAGAACAAAAAAACATAAAATAAAATAACAAAAACCTCACAATAAAAACCAAAATAACATAAAAGTGATATATATATATATATATATATATAAAGGATCTTGTTATTTTTAATATTAATTAGGTTATTTATCCTAATTATATTAAGTAAATTCCTATATAATTGAAAAAAGAAAAATAATCCTACATGACTTTTTCTCTCTCTTACATGATTTTCTTTTATTATTTTTATTGTCCAACATGGATTGTAGGTCCGCTATAATTTCGTGTGAAGATAATTTTTTTCCTCTCCGCACAATGAGCAAATGATAGTATAAGTATTAAATTAAATATAAATATTACAATGATGTTGAAGCGATTAGTATGTAATTATGGTATCTATCATAATTATGTTAATAAGATTTCTACATAACTAAAAAAATAAAATAATCATACGTGCCATTTTTTTTTCTCTCCTACTCATCTTTTTTTCTCTCTCCAGACCTCTCTTTTAATAGATAGATAGATAGATAGATAGATAGATAGATAGAGATATATTTATATATTACATAGCTTATATCTTTTATATGATGTGGCATCGAGGTGTATAATTTATGATTGAAAACTCGAGACAAGGTACATAATGTTGACTGGAATAAATTATGTTTACATGAGACCAAATTTGAGAAAAATTGCTCAATAAGAAAGTAATGTATAATTAATATTAAAAATTAAAAACAATAACCGAAAAAGAGAATAAGTTTTATATCTCCATACTAACTGAAGCTAGTACTTAACACGTGTGATGCATGGACGAATTAAAACGGATGGTAAAATTCATTCAATATAAGTGTAATATTATTAATTTATTAATATAATATAATAATTTAAAATACTCAAGTCACGATTATTGGTCAATATAAGCAAATATTTAAATCAAACGGTGCGGATATACGCACTCGACTAAAAAATATTATCACAAAAATATCAATATTACCCTTAAACCAGACACCCCCAAATACTTCATCTCCTTCAACTCTCCACCACCACTCCAGCCGCCGTCCATCACCGCCGTCACCGCCGACTATTGAAAAATATAAAAATCATGCGCACAGAAATACGTTGCCGCCGCAGCTATGGCAGTCTTGCCATTTGACCGCTCGTCGTTGAAGCGTCAAAAATAATATTTATAAAAGTACCTCGACTTTCCTCTACTAACTAGTAGCAGCGGCAAGCAAGGGTCGATCCCACGAGAAGTGTGGTTTAGATATGTGATTATTCGTATTTTATAAAACTAACAAAACGGGAATAGAGATAATAAACTTAACTAACGAGAATTAAATAACCAAATAAACAAAGAAAACAATTAAAATAATTAAACGAAACAAATAAGAAAATATTAAATAATAATAAATCTCTAGTCCTAGTTCAGTTTCCACCCTCGTTCAATTCATCTAACCAATTGCAATATTATAATTCACTCATCATATGAAACTAAAAACCCTAAGTAACAATAAGCTATGCTACTCGAATTTGCCCTTACCGTGTGTTTAATTAAAACAAGTTCTTTAATTAATTCTAATTAATGAACAACCTAAAATAAGCTCTCTAGATTTAATCCACCAACCGCATTAAGAACCAGACAAATAGGTTAATCTAAGAAATAAATTCATAAGCTCGATTTATTCAACTTATATTGTGTTACCCCTAATGATGCGAGACCATTAGCTGTTTCAGAGAAATCGAAACTACGTCAATTACACGGGAAACAGTCCTCTTTCTAGCCATTGATAACCAAAATCCTAATTTAGGTGGCCAATCCAAATCATAATCTAAGCAATCATGTCATGAATTTAGCAATCATGATATGTAAACAGAATAACACAAGCAATCTCATATGAAGAACGAAATAAATATGCATAAATTAATTAAACATAATCTCACGAGGGTTTCCACATCCCTAGGACTAGAATAAATAATCACTCACTCATGGAGTTCATGGAATAACAAAAGAAAAATAAATAGAATAATCATAATTCTAAGATAAGAAGGGATAAGAAAGTTTAGATCTTGAGTCTTGAGTCTTGGATCTTCAATCTTCAAGCTCCCTTGTTGGTTGGGTGTTTTGGACTCCTTTTGGGGCCTAGGAACCCTAGGATTTGTGTGTATGTATCCTTTGGACGGATTTAGGATGAGTTTATATAGGAGTCTTATTTCTTGTCGCACAGGATTTCTTCCAAAAATAGCCCAGCAGCATCGCGTCGACTGACGCGTGCCAGCACTCGGACGTCGATGCGGATCATCTCGGCGTGTGTCTCGGCATGTCGGTGTGTGTTGTATGGTCAGGTCGACCGACGCTCTTAAAATCGACGCAACTGCAGCTTCCCGTCGACACATGGTCGACCGACGCGAGCCCAATCGACGCGACTGCAAGCAAATTCTGGGCCAGGGCGTCGATCGATGCATGCCACCTCCGGCGTCAACGCGAGTTATCGATGCACTTCTCGATTCTTTGGTTTTCTTTGCCGTTTTTGATCCACGAACTACCCGGCAATCATCATTACTTCAAATGAACACTAAATACTGCAAAATAGATCAAATATACACAATTGGTTCTCCTCCACTAATAATAATAAATATGCGAGAAATAAATATATATGACATCTTAAAGCTCATAAAAACATAAGAATTACTCCCTTAAATATTGTATAATTTCTTGCCTATCACCATTGAAAAAAGATAAAAGAGAAAATACGCTTTGAAAAAATATCGTTCGAATCTGATTTTCGAATACAAAATATATCAAAAAATTGATTCGAATACAAAACACATGTTTAAAGAATTGATCTGCACACAAAACATATGTTCAAAAAATTAAATGAACGCACCTTTTAGGCTAAAAATTGGTTGTTCGATTCTTTTTTTTTTTAACTACGTTGTATTGTTCGATCAGAAAGTTCGAACACATGAGTTCTGTTCAAGAAACTAGACAAACACCCCTATTTTGCATCTGTTTCTTACCCTATGCCGCCCATATCCGTCACTTACCTTTCACCACCCATCACCAATTTTTCTTCTTCCTGTTCGACGGTGGAGACGACGGTGTGATGGGTGACACTATGACAAAGTTTGAGTGGTGGTGAAGGGTTGGAGAAAATGATGTATTTGGTTGTTTGGGGAGGGGGGGGGTGTGATTTTGGCATTTTTATTTATTGGGGTAAACTCATAAATAGATGGGGTGCGTATATCCGCGCCCTAAAATAAATTAAATGTAAATAACTCCGCATTTATATATTATGAAATAACTTTTTTCAAACTACATTATAAGTCTAATTATAGTTTAACTTGTTATCATCACATGCTAATAAAACCAACGTTCATAAATACATAAATTATGTGTGGATTTCCAACGTTAAATACATAAATTCATAGTAATTAGTTACAAACTATTAATATACGAATGTTCATAAATAATTGTTTAGTTAAAAATTTTAAACTAATGTATTGAATCCTTTATATTATGCGATTATATAATCTTTTTTTTCATTCTGCCCACGTATAATTCTGATTTCAATTTTTAATAAAAATTTGTATAAAATTATTTACCTTTCACTTATGTTCATAATATAATTTTTATTATTTTAGGAAAATGAAAACAAAAAAGAGAAAGAAAAGTGTCATTGTCAAGTTTATGACACGTTCTGGGCCAAAGTTTGAGTTATCTGGGTTTTAGTCGAATTGCGTATAAAAAATAGAAAGATATGACTCTATTAGGTTTGTCCTCGTATCGCCTTTTCCGGTCAAAAAATAAGATTATGAAAGAAAAGACAAGTTCTTATTACCGATTATATATATATATATATATATATATATATATATATATGATTAGGTTCAAATGAGAACCACGTCAATATATGTGAACCTAGGGACCAATCTGAATCGTAGATTAAAAAAGATCAATGGTTTATATTAAAAGAAATTTTTGACTCCAATTCAAGTAGGCTAGGGTTGAATTTGTCTTTTTGAAATCTGAGCAATTAATACATTACCATTATTGTCGTTTCATCCCATAATTCCTTCCGTAAAATAAGAAATTTAATCTAAAAAAACTAACCTAAATAAAAAACTTAAAAGCATTCCTTGTGATGCATAAATTAGCTTCTGAATTATTGAACGGCTCAACTTAGCCATTGAACTAAACTTTTGGTCCATTGGGCAATAAAACTGGTCATATAAATTTGAGATCAAAGGGGCTCATGGATATTGAAATTACTATTTAAATTCTGAAAATTAACAAATTAAATCAAAATGTATTTAAATAGATCAAGAATTATTCAAATAAATTTTACAAATTATTTTTTAATTGAAATATTAAACCTGTAAATTATTAATAAATCTATAAATTTTCAGAAGACCCTCACATTATTTAAATGATGTCAAATTGCTACGGTTAAGTAAATTATTAAATAATTTCTGAACTTTATTTTGTTTTAATTTTCTTGATTTATATAAATGAATTTATGGCTTGATTTGTCAATATTTTTAGATTTATAATTCCTAAACTTTAATTTGTTACTTGTTTTAAATAAATATATGACTTGATTTGTTATTTCTTAGATTTTTTGATACTTTTCAAGAACTTATTAATAATTTTTTGATAACGAAACCGGCATAAAAAAGGCCGAATTATCTTTCATGAAAGCACCGTACTACAGTGCAAAAAGCACCTAGACATATCACAACAAGCACTAACTGTTCATACAATGGTGCAGACTTTCCTTTTTTTTTTTGCTTCGAAGGCTACGTGTTCGATAATGTATAAAGCACTGTTCAAAGCACTGTTCATACAGTGGTAGTCCTCTAAAAAAATACGTCGAACGTCTAAATAATAATAGGCAACTGTTGGTTCGATTGACGGACAATTATCCGGATAGGTGCCGGATCAGCTGCAATATTTACGGATACAAACCCCGCCTCGAACGCTCCAGCAAGCGCTGTTTTATTGCCATCAAATCTCCTGTTCACGTTGGCCACTTTTCGTTTTTTTYGTTCATCACCCTTATCTGCACAATTTAAATATGTTTTTACAATTGTTTACAAAACAGTGTTGTACAATTTATAAAGAAAAGATATATCAGCTCAAACATATATACTTTTACAACTGCACAAATACACAAAATGAAAGTTCAAATACCAATTTAAAAAATATATTATTAATAAAGCAGTTATATAGAAAAAATAAAAGAATTGTACTTGTCCAACAAGACTATTAAATATAGTTAAAACTAAAGCACTACACATGAGCATATTAAACAAAAGCAACAATTAATTACAGTATAGTTCAGGAGAACTATACACAAAGAACTAATACAAATATCAATTTAACTAAAAATCACAGTACACATGAGCATATTAAACAAAAGAAACAATTAATTACAGTATAGTTCGGGAGAACTATACACAAAGAATTAATACAAATATCAATTTAACTAAAAATCACAGTACACATGAGCATATTAAACAAAAGAAACAATTAATTACACTCAAAGCACAATCATATATAAAGCATCAACCAACATCATTGAAAACACTATAAATACATATTTTATAAAAGCTCTGTACAACTAACTCCAAAGCACTGCAAACATATTATCCAAAGCACACTACAGAATAATTCAAAGCATCAAAAATAATAAAAGCACTTACAATAAATATCAAAAAGCACCACATACATAAAAGAATTGTACTTGTTCAACCAGACTATTAAATAGATATAACTAAAGCAATACACATATATACTAAGATAACTATACACAAGGAATAATATCACACACACATTAACTATAAAGCACAGTATACATGAGCATATTAAACATACAAAAATCAATTAACAATAATAACACAACTTGTCATGTAAGCATTGTGATATCATTAACAAACACATAGACCGATAATACAAATGAAAGCACTACACAGAAACTCAAACAAAGCATTGTAAGCCTAAAAAAAAAGCATTATTTTATTTTAGTGTGTACTGATAAATTCAAATAATGCATACTTTTCACTGGTTTGCACAAACCAGATTCACAGGAACAAATAAAGCATGTTAAAAACAACAGAAAGCACTGTTGTAGTTTTATTGAAGCACTGATCTATTTGRTGTACWTTATTATATAACTACTCATATACACACATATCTCCAAAGTGATCATCAAACAATCGTCAAAGCACATGATATATGACCAAATAAAACCCWAATATACAATCTCAATTATTATAATTATATAATCTATAACTTCAAGCAATTGGACAAATTAAGGTATCAATTTACAAATAAATAAGAGCACTTAAACATATTAATCACAACACTTTAATAGATATATGGAAAAGTAACGCAAACTGGTTGCTTAATACCTGAGCATCATCAACAAAGCAAGAAAAAAAGAGAATGTTAGGGTTTGTGAACTTTGAATGTCAAACGGTAATTAGCATCATATGAACATGAAGCAAACCCGCAAATTGCTCTTCTTTTTTTTTCTTTTTCTTTTTTTTTGCATGTCGGATTTCTATCGAACATTTGTGTTTTTTCTAAAATTATAATTTTTTTCTAAGGCAGACTGCTTTTGAAGATCGTTATTCCAGAGACTTGGATCTTCAGGGCTCAAGTATTTAGGGGAATCAACCATAGTTGCTTTCGAAATCATACCTTCTGCTGCATTAGTGGCACTGCGCCAGTCACCGATCGGCKTTTCTTCACCGTTTCTCATCKAAAAYCACCAAGAGAATAGTTTGATCCTTGCTGCTGTTATGAMAATTCTTTTTATTAATTTGATTTCATTCTCCCCAGAATTGGGGGTGAGATCTCTTGTGGGTTGATGTTTTTGGCAAGTGGTGGTTCATGTCCAGATATTACGGGTTAATGGGAGGGCAAAATATAAGGAATTTTCAAGTGGACTAATATAACCTTTTAATGCAATCTATAAAAACCACGTTCATTTTTTTCCTTTTTCAAAAATACATTTTCATTAAATATCAGCCTTAGGATGAGATTTATTAGTGGTCTATATTAAGTCCTAGGTTCACATATAATGACGGGTTCTCATTTGAACCCAACCCTATATATATATATATATATATATATATATAGAGAGAGAGAGAGAGAGAGAGAGAGAGAGAAGGAAATGTGGATGAATAATAATTGAGATTGAGATTGAATAATTCCTTATTGTAGGAAAGGAATATCCGTAGCCTGCTAGGGATATACGGTATTATGGGATATATTAATTGCACAGATTTCAAAAGGACAAATTTAACCTTAGCCTGCTTGAATTAGAGTCAGAACTCCCTTTTAATGTTAACCATTGATCTCATTTAATCAACGGTATGGATCAGTCCCTAGGTTCACATATAATGACGTGGTTCTCATTTGAATCTAATCCTATGTGCGCGGGCACACACACACACACACACACACACACACACACACATATATATATATATATATATCGTTGCATCAAGTTTTTAGTTGTACTTATAATATCTTTTTCTTTTCTTTAACAAACTTGTTAAATAATTTTTTAAAATCAAATTATAATACTTTTTTATATCTATACTTATTATTTTAAATTTTTTTTATATTTTTATATTTCTTGTAATTTTTTATATTTATACTTAGTTAATAATTTTCTAAACTTTGATGGTAGTTTTTTGTAGCTATGAATTCATATTAAATTTATAATATTAGAAACTCTTGGTTTTTGTTTTCATTTTTGTATTTATAAATAAGTATTTGTAATTTAATTATAAGTACTAATATTTTATTTATAAGAATAACATATTTATTTCATATCATTTGACATATTTATATTTTGATTTTACTTTTACAGGTTTTGCAGATTTATTAACTAAATATTTAGATTTATTTATGGATTATACATTTTATAATTATATTTTATTTCTCATATTTCTTATATATATATTATAATATATATATATAATATATATATATATATTATATATATATATATATATATATATAATATTTTTGTAATTGATATTATTATTTCCAATTTATTTTATATCTTTCTCGATCTTTTTTAATTTTTAGATTTATTTAATAATTTTATAAAATCTAATTCATGAAAATTTTAAGTTAATTTAACTTATTTTATGATTTCTCTCTTTAATCTTATCTGATTATTGAGATTTTTGGTTTTGTTTCGTATTTATTAAATAATATTTATAATTTAATTATAAGTTTTTATATTTTATCTATATGATTTTAATAATATCTTTAATTCTATTTTACAGCATTTGAAAATACTTATATTTTATTTTTGCTTTTTTGGGTTTTTCAGATTTATTAACTAATTATTTATATTTATTTATATATTTATTTAATATTTTATTCAGATTTTTTTATATTATTTTTATTTTTCACAATTTTTATATATAATTATTCATAATTCTTCTATATATTTAATATTTTCTTTACATAAATCATAATCTCCAAAAAAAGTATTACATAAGTATTTATATAAATAATAAATATGAATGACTACAAATAGTAAGTAAAATGAGCAAAAAAATGATGGAAAACATATTTAAAAAAGGCTAGCCTTTATATATATATATATATATATATATATATATATATATATATATATATATATATATATACACACACACACACACACACACACACACACACACACACACACACACACACACATACAGTCTCTAGAATCTTGAACCCACCGTATATTAGGGAAAGAAATTAAAAAATGGATTATCATCATCTTTCTTCTTCTTTTGACCACCACAGACGGAAGTAGAAGCAAGAACTTGGGAGGGAGGGCAAAGTAGCACTACATACAGAGTAATTTACTTTCCCTAGTGGAATTTTAGAGGGAATGTGGGCCTGTGTAAAGAACGGGAAGTACAAAGGTGATCTCACGCAGGTGTGATGTTTTTCCTATGTTGACTTAGTTAGGTCTCTTGGTTTATTATATTGGTATATCTCTTGTAAGTTCAATTGTTATCTTGAATTAGTAATTAGCTGCTAACTTAGCGAAATGTTGCCAATACTACTCACAGGTTGTTGCAGTGAATCATAGTCGGAAGAAAGCCACTTCGAAACTAGTTCCACGTAGATTTAAAAGCAATGGCTGAAAGTTTTGTAAGAATATTTATGCGCGTGCCTGTATTCAGCCTTATAACTTTTATATGTATGGGTGTGTATGTATGCTATGTATTTGTGTTGGGAATTAGAGTGTTTGGATAGCCCATATCCTAAACAAGCTCAACTGATAGCCCATTGTATCCATATAGTTTTGCAGAGACATAGCTAGGGGGTTGGTCCCTCCACCCCCACCCCCAACACCATAAATTTTTCAAAACCATTATAATTTCTTTATATAAAATTACTACAATTTGAAGTTTAGTAATTAAACAAACCATAGTTTTGTTCAAGAAATTATTTGTTTAGGCGCCTATTTGGATGTAGCGTAGATTACTACAAAAACCACCTTGAAATCTAACTTAATTACAGAAAACCCAATTATATTTCAAAATTGAAAATAGCCACTTTATATTTGTAAAGAAGATGATATTTGTAAAGAAAATGAATTAAGTATTTGTAATTTTGAATGATAATTGGGTTTTTCTATAATTAAGTCAAGGCCATATTTGTAATTACCAATTACATGTAAGTGTGTCTTGATTTTCTTGCCTTTGTTTTATATATTTTATGTATATTCAACAGTGATGGTGATAGAGGAATTGAGAAAAGCAATCGACAAGCCGCCTGAAGATTGAGCAGGTGATCCTTGCCTGCCGAGAGAAACTTCCTGAACTGGTGTTTCGAGCTCAAACATCGGCCCCTTTCGAATTTACTCTTTGTAAGTTTTTCTTACAAATTTATTTGAGCCTAGGATTACTAAGATGAGACATTATCAAGGGCTTTTTCACATATTTGTTTTTAAAATGCGTAAAGGAACTTGACTGGCTCTAGAATATCCGGACCACTTCCAGAAAGTTTATCTAACTTAACTGCACTCAAGCATCTGTATGTTTTGTTTTGTTTTAAATCAATGTAACATGTTTTTTTTAATGTTTTAATAATTGGAAATATATTTCAGCTTGCTTGGAGACAATAAGCTTTCGGGCCTAATACCCTATTTGAGTGCACTAAAGTCTTTAGAAATTCTGTAAGCACTGAAAAAACTCCGTATATTATTCTCGTTATGTAATTTTATTCAGATTCAGAAATTATCTTGATTTTATTATTATTATTATTATTATTATTATTATTATTATTATTATTATTATTATTATTTTTCTGATATGGGAAAAAAAGACATTTAAAGAACAACCAACTTGAGGGATCAATTCCTAGCTCGTTGTGGGGACTACCGAATATTAAAGAACTCTAAGTTGTACATGTATCAGGCTATAAATATTTTATATCAGTGTATAAATTATAAAGTATAATGGCCTTTTTTTATTTTAATCAACATATTTCTACAGAACAACAAACTCAACGGTGAAATTTCGGATTCTTTGAAAAATAAGGAAGGTCTCAACATTCGGTAAGTCTCTTATCCTATATTTGTCTCCAAAAGTTATTATTCTGGATTTCCAATTGTATTTCGTAAATATTTTTCCACATCAATTTTTAGGTACTTTCGTTTTGCTCGACTTTTCCTTTTTATTGGATCTTCTTGGACTATAATTGCTTCCACCTTTCTGGATAAATTCCAAAATGGAATTTATGAGGTAATATATATTTGGGATCAAGCACATATTTTTATCTTAGGATGATTGTTAACCGTCTTCTGAAAAATACAAATTTTGCTATAATTCTGCATAAATTCAATCAAGTAACTTTCTGAAAACTATGTATGAGACACTTAATTTTTTTCATCATTTATTATGTTGTTGTATACTTTAGTCGATGCTTACAGCAAGGAGATGTTTGTAGAGTCGAAGAAAGAGTGGACCCGCTTCTCTCCGACGAGAGATGTTTTACATAAATTTCTATTTTCTGGATTATTTGCAAATTTTATGAATTTTACTTATTTGTTGTTTGGATACTATAGCTATATGAAATTTTTGTCTTTCTCAATGTTTTTTGTAACTCTTTTGGGATCATTTTCTTGGCATATATTTTGGTTTTAGCTATTGAGATTTGGAGTTGATTTGAGCAAAAACATTTGGTTATAATGTTAAGTTCGAAGTTTTGTTAACGTTTGAGCTTTTTTTGGTGCACTTACTTTCATTTTTTTATATTTTTAAATTTTTTTACTGCTTTCTAAAAGGTATTTTTTAAATGTCCGTTATGGAAAATAGACTTTCTAAAAGGTATTTTCAAGAACCGCCGTTAAATCTCCGTTCTGGAAAACAGACGTTCTAAAAGATATTTTTCAAGAACCGCCGTTAAAAGTGAAACAACTACGGCGGTTCAAAAACTGCCGTAAACAACTACGGCAGTGGATTTAACGGCGGTTCTAAAACCGTCGTTAAAGGCCTGTTCCACAGTGGTAGTATGAGATTAAATGTGTGTGAATTCAAGTTGAAATGGAATCTGATTTTACAACTAGTATTGCAGCCAGTATGTAATTAAATGAGTGAAATATGGATTTAATAAAATTCTATTATACCTTACATAATTAAACTACCGTGAAATGAAATTAGTATAGAATTGAACAGTCTGGAATCAAGCTTGTATGGAATAGAGACTATATTTAACTAAAGATAATCATTTTACTACAAGCAGGGCCGGCCTTGAGTATAGGCCCAGAAGGCCTGGGCCTAGGGTCCCCAAATTTGAGGGGCCCAAATTCAAAATATATATATATATATATATGAAGAAAAAAAAATGATGATTCAAATATTAAAATGTGAATTTTTTATTTTTTTTTTCGTGAAAGTTGAAATTCCGATTATTTATATTGTACTTTCATCTTTTGAAATTTGATTTTTCGTGTTTTTTATTTTAAATTTCAGATCATTTTCATCTTAGTTTTTTCAAAAAGTCTTTTGTAAATTATACTTTAAATCATTCTAATCAACTTTTGATATTCATAAATATGGAAATAAGTAGTTAACACTAATAAGATTATATTATGTGATCTTTTTTATTAAGATGTATAAATAGTTAAATAATCTTATCATTTGTTATAGGCTCCAATGATTCTTTATGTGATGAGTCACATTTGTTTAAAAAATACGAGTAAATTGATGTTTGAGTTCAAGATAATTTTGACATTATTTATGGAAGTGCCAAATTTTTATTTTTTTTAAATTAAATTTAAATTGAGCCCCGATAAATAATTTCGCCTATAGCCCCCGGGAAGTCAGGGCCGGCCCTGACTACAAGTCATCATTAGTTTGCAGTCTGGAATTATCAATATAGTACGTAACTTTCAATCCATTTACGTAAATCATGGCATCACCTAATATAATAACTCATGTTTATCCAACACCTACTACTCTGTGATTTTCAATAATAATACAACAAACAGTGAAAACACATGCTATGATTTACAAATTATTTAAAATTAAAGAAATTACACAACCAGTGCCACCAGAAATTGCATACTAGTTCAACTAGTATTTGATTAAGTGTGTATGAAAGTTCTCGAATTAACAGACTAGCGTAATACTTTACAAAATAAAACTACTATGGAATCAAATTAGTATAAAAGTGAACTAGTATGCAATTAAGCTAGTACATAATTTCTTATTAACGATCCTCTTGCTTCTTCCATTTTTCCATCTTCTAGCCGCTTAAAGGATTTTATAGACAGAATCGATGGGAAAATCTCATTTTTTATATTATATTGGCCACTTTTCATAAAAGTTACGTGATGTTGGCCAGCATCAAACTACATACATTAAGTTGACAAATTTATCAAATTTGGTAAAAAAAAAGCCCAATCGGGCTTTGATGCTTACATGGCATGATTTAATCATTTCTTATCATTTTTAATTTAAAAATTAATTTAAAAACTGATTTCTTATCATTTTCAATTTAAAAATTAATTTCTTATCATTTTAAGATTAATTTAAAAATTAATATAAAATTAATTTTTTATCATTTTTAATTTAAGAATTAATTAAAAAAATAATTTCTTATCATTTTAAAATTAATTTAATTTAAAAATTAATTTTTAAATTAAAAATGATAAGAAATTAATTTTTAAATTAATTTTAAAATGATAAGAAATAAAATTTTAAATTAAATTAATTTTTAAATTAGTTTTAAAATGATAAGAAATAAAATTTTAAATTAAATTAATTTTTAAATTAGTTTTAAAATGATAAGAAATTAATCTTTAAATTAAAAATGATAAAAAAATAATTTTTTTAATTTTTAAATTAAATTAATTTTTATATTATTTTTAAATTAAATTAATTTTAAAATGATAAGAAAATTAATTTTTAAATTGAAAATGATAAGAAATCAGTTTTTAAATTAATTTTTAAATTAAAAATAATAAGAAATGATTAAATCATGTCATGTAAGCATTAAAGCTCGATTGGACTTTTTTTGTACCAATTTAATAAATTTGGCAACTTAATTCCCCAGAATGGATGGACAGAGTGGGCATTGATTTTGGGATTTGTAGTTATGCGTTAATTTAATTAGTCTGTTAGGATACTATAGTAGTAGTTACTGTTAATATATTAATATTAAATTGAACTAGATGGGATGTTTTTTTCTCTATTTCACGATATGGGCATTGGCCCTTGATATTATTATGTTGAAAATTCTCTTTTATGTAAAGTTATATTCAATTGACATAAATATTAATTTATTAGAAGTTTTATTTTATTTTAATCATATTTAACGAACATAAAATTCATAGAATATGTATATTCATCACACATAGCATATATATACACAATTATTACTTGTCTTAATATAAATTCAATATAATACATATATTAATCACCACACAATATATTCATGTCTATCAGACAAAAGAAATATTTATCACATATATAATTTATATTAATTATTAATTATATATAATGTATAATTTTAATACAATCGTATTCATTACATATGATATCTATATTTATCAGTATATAAATATTTGTCGTACAATTCTCTGTGAGATCAAATTAATTAATGTTGGAAATCAAATTAGACAAAAAGGGAAACCTACCTAGGCCACAATGTGAAAATCGAAGAAGAATCACTCAATCACAACAACCCATTGGAAGATAAATGATAAATAATTTATTTGAAATGGAAGCTTGAAGAAAATTAATAAATCTAAACATTTATTCTTCATCGTTTGTCATTTCATTCATTTTTCCAAGTACACGTGCGATTATGGAGTATTTATTTAATCCCAATCATATACTTTTGTGTAAACCAACGGAGCATCGTAGGCGGTAAAATAAATACCGTCGGGAAAAGCGTGCCAATAAAAGTGAAGCCGTTTCACTTCTACCAAAGTCTCCTTAAAAACATCAAAAGCTTTTTGTTTTGATCCCCACCATAAATGACAAAAAAATAATGTTGTAGGAAAAATATTCTCGCAAAACGTCCAACCGAACTCTTGTCCAGAAAAAATTGTATGGTATCCAAGATCGTCGTTTTTTGATGCACAATGTATCTTCAAAGTTGGAGATTTTGGATCGAGACGATTATGAACTTGAACATGTACTTTTTTTGTGAAAAAACAAGTGCGTGCAGATACATTGAATGTATTAAACAAAACTATGAAAATCAGAAAGAATATTTTTACCATTACCGTGTGTGCCATTGTTATTGAGATGTTTGTTCATCATCACAATTCTTATTATATAGTCTGAACAATTTAACAACGTGAAACTCTATCCCACAAATAAATGTAGTTTCTGTGAATAAAATTTGATTATGTAAGTTTATTACATAATTCCATATAGATTTATAATTAAAACCATCAAGGTAGTCAAAATGCATATGGTTTTTAAAATTTAATTTGAAGATCATATAGTTAATTCTAGAAGTATATAATCTGGGAAAGAAATCATATTATAATATTAAAAAATTGGAAATTGGTCCGGAAATCTAAACGAAAATGGTTACCTCTTTGATTTTTATCATATAAGGAAGATTTTGCTAAGAAGTTGATTAAAATTATATGGTGTTTCCATATATATTTTTTAGTTGTTATAATGTATGAATACATATTAGTGTGAAACCGTTAAATCTCATAAATTTTATTACAACGTTTGCTTAGTGTTTTTCATTGGCTTAAATATATCTAAGGGGATGTGTTCAATTAAGTTTTTGGAAATTTTTTAAAATTTTGGAAGTTTCAAGGTATTCAATTTAGATTTTGTGTATTCAGTTAAAATCTTGGAGATGCTCTGAGAGTGACGGGACATTATCAAGAATAAAATTACTAGAGCATCTACAATGCTACGCTTTTGAAAGTAGATAATTTTTAACATATGTCATTCAAATAATACAATGTTTATCCACACAGATTAGTGTTAAAAGCCCCAAATTTTGATCCTAAAATATTTCTCCAATGCATAATGTCGACGTACTTAATTTTGTAACTAAAAATTAGGAGATAAATATTTTTCCCCAAAAAAGTTATCGCAAAATTTTTCCCCAGTATTTTTGAGATGCGTGCGCTCACGAATTATGTAGATTATGATGAGTCAGAATGTTTAACATGGTTTCGAATATCAAACAGAGGGCTCAACACTGTTGAGGTTTTTTTTTTCCACGTCACTATAACAGTATCCACGACATTATGCATTGGAGAATTATTTATTTATACACTTTCTAAATTGTTGATGTGGCTAGTTTTTATCACGTCAAAAGTATAGCATTGAAGATGTTCTTAGAGAAATCTCACCAAAGTTGGTGAGATTTTCAAATTATTATTAAAATATATTCATTTCTATCGTCGATAATTATAAAATCAATACCAAACTCTCTCTCTCTCTCTCTTCTCTCTCACTCTCTTTTCATTTTAGTCCCTCATTGGTTGAGTTGATTCAAACACCTGATAGCTGATAACTGATAGTTTATAGTTGATAGCTGATTTTCAATTAGTGTTTGGTAAATTAGTTGGTTAAAGTAGTTGATTGAAAATTAATTTACCAATATAGACATGATTAAATAATATAAAATATTATACATAAAAGAATATAAAAAAATAAAAAATAAATAAATTATAATAATTAATGAAGACTTCTCAAAAGATTATTTTAAAAAAAAGACAATACTTGAAAAATAATTTAAAAAATAATCTTTAATTATAACTTAATAAAAATATTTTCGTATAATATAAAGTAATATATTAGTTTATAAATAAAATATTTTTTACAATATAAAAGGGAATTTTTTTTTTTACCAAATAAGGTAAAATCTTATTAGAAAAAAACTACGATTTGTAATTTTTTCTGAATTGGAATTTATTAGGCAGAATAAGCTCTCAGAAGTTTATTCTTAATTGGTGTTTGAACTTGTTTTTTCTTAATTTGATGGTAACGTCAATATTTGGAATGGTGATGTGCATCTTGAATAACTTAATTTATCCGAACATGCCAACTAATAAAGAAAAAATGATAATGCGTGAAGCAACTTTTGCAACAAAAATATGTATAGGAATGTTGATCAATGGGATATTGACAATCATGTCACATAAGAAAATCATCGAATTGATTTTTTTTTTCGATTTGCGATGATAAGATTTATCATGCCATTCAAGTCTCTAATCTTTACAGAAGCAAGCACTTAGATGCCCCTGATCTTGAATTTATGCAGAATTAAAGAACTATTGTATAATCACCTGTAGCAGCGATAACGCAAGCAAGATTACCAACAGAATTACCCAATAGCACAGTTGGCCTTTGAACAATTTCATCCAAGAAATCCAGTATCAACTGCACATGCCATATTAGCCGACAGCTTCTGATGCGAATCATGTTGTGGGCGCATGCAAGGTGTTGACGAAATACCTCAACCAATGAAGAGTCCTTTGTCTGCCAAGTGTTTGAGAAAAGGTTTCTAAAAGTAAGATGAAAAAACGGCAGAAGAGCCCCATTCATCTTCTCCGTTCTCAATGCCCGTCAGCCAAGAAATTGTCCATCTTCTCGCTGCCATGGCCGGTTACGCATAGATCGATGGCAAACTCTTCCTTTTCACAGTCCTCGCCACCGTCTAGTTTGACCGCACCGCCGCTGCCAGGTTGAGTGCCCCGCCACCATCTAGTTAGATCGCTCCGCCAGTTGTCAGATTCGTGTATTCTTCGTCCTTTGTGAAGCCGTGTCCGCGATTTACCTTCACAGCAAACAGTTTTACACCGCCGCACACTGGTCTCCGCCCGCCTCCACCGACCGAGAAGGGTTTGGATGGTAACACAGGTGTCGTTGCCAACGTGCCTTTCTTTTTCGGCTCCTCAAGCTACCCACCTCCACGTTTCTGGGAACTCCCATATTTTTTGATCGCTGCCTTTGGCAACCTCCGCTATTGGAGGGCGTCAATAATCAGGTAAAGTTGCGGCTGCCTTGTCTCCGGCCAATTTACATGAAGCACCCCCCGCCTTGCTACCTTTCTGGGTCCTGTCGAATTAGTTGCCGACTTTTAACCTCTCAAACCCCAGGGGCACTAGTCCAGTGCAATTTCCAGCTTCGCATTTGGCTCCAGGCTCGGCCTTTCAGCAACCTTTATGTCACGATCACCGCCGATGCTCCAGGTTCGGTTTTTCAACAGTCGTACGGCACGCTGGATGCCGCTGTGGCACAAACGGTTCCTTTCTTAATAGAACCTACATCTTCTACCTCACATCCAGTTCAACCTTCGGTGAACAAATCGATGACAAAGTTTTAATCTCCCCTCCGGTGAAGAAGGGTGAATTCGGTTCGGTTACCATTGATGAAAAGGTTTATCAAAACTGTGTTTCCAGGATACATGGATCTCTTATCGGACGAGTATTTCAAGCGAAGGAATCGAAACTGCTCTCGCTCGAAAACCTTAATTCCCTATCACGTGATGCTTGGAAAACGAAGGCATCTCAAAAATTCGTCCCTCTTGGCAAAGGTTTTTTTAACATCTGGTTTTCCAATATCGAAGATGGGGCCCGAGCATTTTTGAAACCCTCATGGAGGTTCAGCTCGGCCACATTTCGGCTCTCTCCATTGACTTCGAACTTCAATCCATATAACGTATCCTTGACTACACCTCAAGTTTAGATATGTATTTATGAGCTTCTTATTGAGATCGGGATTGATCGTTTATTTTGAATATTGCTAATGTGGTTGGGTCCTCGGTTCAGATTGATGATCGTTCTATTAACATATCAGTTGGGCACTTTGTGCGTGTTCTTGTGAAATTGAATCTTAATGATGAGTTGCAGGAAGCTGTTTGATTCGCACGTATTTTTCATGATTTTGGTATATATTTGGTTAGTGTTTTAGTTAGATTTATTGTTAGTTTTGGTAAAAGTTGGATAGATCGAGCATATTTTCATTTTTATATATCTTTAGCTTATTTTACCGTGTTTTATGTTCATTTCAGGGATTTGAATTGTTTCGGTCTTAAGATGGACGAGTGTCGGCCTGCGAGTGAAGTCTCAAAGAAATTGGGCCCCGATTTGATGTATTACCTCTGACACTGGGTATGTTGTTCATACTTGATTACCCAGTGTCAGCACACCGGATTGCCTGACAGAAGACTCTATCCGGTCGGATAGACCATACATCCGGTCGGATTGCCTTGCAGAAGACTTTATTCGGTCGGATTGCCTGACAGAAGGCTTTATCCGGTCGGATAGACCTAACATCCGATCAGATGCAAGCCTTATAAACTCAGATTTTGAAGAGATTTTTAGTTATGAAAGAGGATTTGAAGGCTACAAAAGGCCAAGAACTCTGCTACATTCAGAAATTATGCTGGATCCATTATCCTTGTCCGGTTCATGACAGACTGGGTCGAGAAGACATTCTTGAACCTCTTGGGGATGACAACCCAAGAGCATTCTTGAATCATTCATCATTTTTATCTCTTCTTTCCACATCAAAACTTTAGTTCTTTAGTTTAAGTAGATCGTAGATGGTTAATCGCTGCCCGGATTCGTGGACGTTGGATTCATACCCATTAGTTTAAGCTCTTGTTGGAATGTTTTCAATTTTCTCCGTTAATTGGTAAGTATCTAATGTTCTATTTCAATTACTCTAATTCATGCTCTGATTGTATGTTGTTGAGATGTTTGAAATGTTATTGATGGTTATTAGTTTAATTGCAATTCTCGTAATCTTTAGTGTTTGATATTTGATCATAGTAATTGTTGCTTTCTTCATTGTTCATGTTGCTTTCCTCAATCTTTTCGTATTTGTTCGGATGTTCATGTTGCGTTATGTTAAATTGTTGGATTTTTGATGATGGCTGGTTAGGATTTACGGGTTTAGTGCCTGAAATTGTTTAGAACCATTGATTGGGATTTTTGGGTGTTTGATCTACACGTTGGGATTGACAACCCCAACTCGTAGACTAAGTGTTCGATAAAATGCAAATTGATAGTGGAGACGATTCTAAGGCCCTAGACCCCCGTTTTATTAATCTTTTAAAAAGGTTTTCAATTTCATTTTAGAATTCGTTGTTAAAAAACTTTTATAAACTCCTGCATAGAGATTGACGCTCTCTTTGCAAGATTAGTTTTAAATTGCTCGTAGTATAAATCTTCTCTTTTAGATATCAAAATTCTCAAACCAAAACCCTTTATTCCGCGTGTTTAGCATAGCCTTTTTATCGTTTCTCATTCGTAAATTCAAACACTTAAATACCTTCCGAATTGCCTTGCTCGAGAGATTCGACTTGAGTTAACTTGTCAGTCTATAGTGATCCCGTTCTCTTGCAAGCGAGCTAAAACCTTTCAAACGTAAACGCACATTTGTTTAACTAGATTTTAATTTTGAAAGGGACAAAGAGTTCGACTCACTGTTATGATTGAGTGAGCAGGTAAAATTTTTCCTACATATTGCTCGACTTGTAAGAATGTTGGCCATTCCGTTGAAGAGTGCTCCTCTCGAAAGCTTCGGGTCGACCATAGCCTCCCCACTGACACTTGGCAAAATGTCGATTATACTAAAAGATCTCATCGACGCTCGGTTTCCAATGATCACCGAAAATGGCAAAGATAAGAGTCTTGTTCAACTCCAGGCGCCAGGCACGCAAATAACGCCTCTAAATACGCTATTTCTACTTTGAATACGTTATTGGCTTCTAGTGCTTTTGACATTTTGAACAATGGTGATTGCATGAATTCGGATTATTCTACGCTTCATAACATGACTGCGGTAAGCCACCAGTCTGTGGTCCCCTTAGACTATGTGGCATCCGATAACTCTGTTGTTGACCCAGCCATGGATGATCTTAAAACTAACTGAACCAATGATGGAGCCGCCCGTCCAGTGCCCGCCACTCCCATATAAGAGCCCGCCACTCCTACATACAACTCACCTCTTCTAAAGAGGGAGGTCGCCTTTCCGACCTAAGACCCACATGCATACCGACCTGAATATTTGATGTCGTATCAATTTCTCAATCTAGAAGTTCTGAATTACGCTTTTTTTTAATTGTATGTTTTTAGAGCTATTTTTTGTTCACTGTTATTATATAATCTGATTTAGATTTTGTTTTCTTGAATAATCGTATATATGTGCGTATAGGTTGTTTTATGACTTTATTGTTGTTTGTTTAATAATAATAATTAGTTTATCACCTGCATATTATACTTCAAAAATTAACACTTATTAAAAATACTTAAAGAATAATATTGAAAATGATACACACAAATCGTAACATTATTTTTCTATTTAGACAAAGATTATTCTAAGCAATAAATGATTTTTACATATAAATCGGAGCATTACTTGTTCTAATTACAATAAAACTGGTTTTCACAATAAATAATCTTTAATTATCTTTTCTTGGGGGTCACGAAATTAGTTGTAATATATAGCAAAATACTCTATATTTGAAAGAAAACCCGTAGAAAATTGGGTTTGTAAAAATGTAAAACATACAACACCATCGTGTTGCATGTGAATATGGGATATAAAAAATTAAAACTTATAAGACACTGATAATTCTATGTCATATATCTAATTCGTAGTATATGTAATATTATATTATTATTATTATTTTTGTATCCTTTTTTTCTAGGTGTAATAATTTATTATTATTTACTTTTGTTGTTGTTGCTTTTTTTTCTTTTAAGCGTAAAAATAGTTTTTCATATAAATTTTTTATGTTATTCTCAATGCATTATATTAGGATTAGATATTCAAATATAAGTTTATATATTTTATATTTATTTTTCTATTGTAATAATTTTATATGACTCGATTCTTTCTTAAATAGAATATTTAAAATTCTAAAAATAAGATTATTTCAACTTTTATTATAATTAAAAATTAATTCAAATTATATAGATTTTTTTAATTAAATATGACCTTTTTTTTATATTAGTGTACTAAAAGTAAGATATTGAATTAGACAATATATGATAAAAAATATTGAATTAGGTAACATATAGTAAAAAAAATATAATAATAGAAAAAATATTAAATTAAGTGAAAACATATAAAAGGAAAATATTAAATTTGTTAGATATTAGGTTTGATAACACCAAAACACCAAAAAAAAAATTTCAATACTAATAAATCATGAGAAAAAGACACATAATATAGGACGATTTTATATGGAGTCTGTATTAATATATAAGGGAGATAATAATAATAATAATAATAATAATAATAATAATAATAATAATAATAATAAGGATAAGGAGTACCAGCAAAAGCAAACAATTTGACTAGACAACGATTATAAAGTGAATTATATTCATATATTAATTTTTTTATTTTTGTTTTTCTTCGTAATTTTCTATTGGTGTTGTGTGTTTATTTGTTTAATTATTCGACTTGTAATTATTTCTCTCTTTGTATTTTTGGTTAGTATTCGAACGGTATTTCCCATGTTTCTATTTTTCTTTTTAAGGATTAGAGTCGCTTTTTGTACGGTTTATGCAATTAAATTATGTTTTAATTTGCTTTTTAAGAATTGGAGCCGCTTAGGGAATTAACTTTTTTGAATTCTCCTGGATTTTTTTTTATAAATATGATTTGTTCATCCTATTTTCATGCTGATCTGATTCCCATAAATTTGGAATTCATATTTAGAAATTGGCAATAAATATTCCTACATATGAATTATATTTGGCCAGTAAATCTGAAATAAATCCCTAATTATTTTTTGTTTGGTCTTCCTATTTTCATTTTAATCTTATTGCAATAAATTTGGCATTTGTTTTTAGAAATAGGCAATAAATCAAAAATAAATTTAAATATCATCCTATTTTTTATTACTTGATATCTTGAATCTTGATTCTTTGGTTTTGAGTTAATCATGCTTAACGAAGATTCTGGATTTACCAATATCATGTTTAAATAGTAATTAACAAAAAGATTTAAAGAATATACGTACGAAACAAATACTGACTTTACACATATATATGTTAATCTTAAAATATCTTTATGGAGATTTAATCTCCTTTTATGGACAGAGTTAATGGAAACAAAAAATTTGCAATTAATTATATATATAATTTTTCACTTTTTTTTTCCTCAAAGAGTTTTGTTTAATATTTGATGAATACGAATATATTTTGTGTGATTAATATTATTATATTAAATTTTGTTTTATATTAAGTCATATTCAACAGACATAAATATTATTCTATTGGGAATTCTATTTTATATTAAGTGATATTTAATAAACAAGAAACTCATATTCAACACATAAAATATAAATATCCATAACACATAACATATCACGTAATTTTTATTTGTCTTAATAAAACTTCAATACAAATTACATATATTTATCTTAAAAAAACATATATTTATCACATATAATATATATATATTTATCATATATAAAATATAATTTTTAATACAATCTTATTCAACACACGTGACATCTACATTTAATTAAAACATACATATTTATTATACAGAACATCGATATTCATTGCATGAAATGCTAAAATATTAATCGAATGCACAATACATTGTGATCAGAGGCATAGCATAATTTACCCCATTCTTGGCGAAATCAAATTAATTACCAACATCAATTAATGTTGGAACTCAAATTAGACAAAAGGAAACCTACCCATTGGCCACGATGTGCAAAGTCGAAGATGAAAATTAGCTCAAGGCCTCCGCCTTTACTCCTAGAAGCTCCAAGATCAATAACGGTAAACATGATATATTATATTATCCACTCAATAATGACAAAACCATTGGAAGATAAAAAGAAAATTAATTTATTTCAAATAAAAGAAGAAAAATATGTACATTGTCTATATTATCCTTTAGAGTTTAAATTTGAATTTCTACCGTCTCTAGCCATTAAAGTCTGTTGCTTGTTCCAAAAATCTCAATAGCAGAATTTTCTTTTAACATACTTCAAGGTATTAAATGCCCATGCACACAAAATTTCTTTTAATGTTAATAATTCTTTCAATGACCGTTACAATATTTTTTAAGTATATTGTAAATAATCTTATCAAATATCATTAACACATTCTTATATTTAAAATAAATAAACAAATATATCTTTACTAAAAATTCCAAATCAGTGAAAACTTAAAGATTTATATATTAAAAAAAGAACCTGTATATATTAAAATTTGAAATTGAGTATTGTTTACAAAGTTGAGCCGCTAAATAAAATAAAAAGTAAAAACAAATTTATCAAACTTAAAAAAAAAACGTTTGATCTTAAATATAAATCCAAGCGAATTTTGCGTTATTCACAGTATTTGTATCAAAAATTTTCCTATGTTAATAATTTTTTAATTTTTCTAATGTTTATATATATATATATATATATATTAGGTTAATACCCGTGCATTACACGGGGTTTATAAAAAAATAAATATAAAAAATATTTTTGATACTTACAAAGTTTTATGAAAATAAATTTTTTAATGATAGTATTACTATTCTCAACCCGTGACTTGTACGTATCTAATTTAATTATCAATTATTATAATTATTAAATAATTTTATATTTAAATGTTTAGATTCAATTCCTTAATAGTTTTATTTACATACTTATTAAAATTCAAAAGAAATCACATTCTAAACACATGCCTACTCTCTATTTATTAATTATTATTACGTTATTTTATATTTTAATGTTTAAATTAAATTCGTTAATAATATTAGTTACATATTTTGAAAAATCAAACATATATAATARTCTCAATCAGTGTCGAATTGTACCGTGTCTAATGAATATTAATTAATCATCATCATCATCATTATTATTATTATACAATTTTATATTTTTATTTTAGATTGAATTCATTACTAATATTTAGTTACATAATTAGATTATTTAAAATAAATCTTAATTTACCTATGTAGAATATTAAAATTCAAAAATTAAAATTATATTAACTTTTATTATAAATACTGCTTATTAACAATTTTTATAATAACATTTTCATTTAAAATTATATCTTATGTAATTTATCTTTCAATTAAAATAATTAATTTATATATTTTCTACTAATTATATATGACTTATTTATATTTTTATTAGGAAAATAAAAGAAAAATATTGAATTAAACAAAATATAATAAAAGAAAAATATTAAATTATTCAAAATATAATAAAGAAAAATATTAAATTAGTCAAGATACAATAAAAAGAAAATATTAAATTAGGTAGATATCAGTCTCGGATAACACTTAATTAAGCGAAGCACCACAATATTTTATTTGTCAAACGAAGCATACGAATCAGACACATAGGTTAGGAGGATTTTGCATTAATATATAAAGGTTATATATATATATATATATATATATATATATATATATATATATATATATATATATATATATATATATATATATATATATATAAACATTAGATAAATCAAAATATTATATTACACGGAATTTAGCAAAAGATGAATATATAAAATATTTTCTATTATTATAGAGTTCTTAAATCTAAAAATAAATAATACAAAAAATATTGTATTTTCAACTCGTATATTGTACRGATACATTGTTACTATTTATTAACTATTATATTTTAATATTAAATGATTCTTTATTTTGAGATCTTAGATTCCATGTAATGTCAAAACTTGTCACACGTTTGACTCGTGTTTAGTTTCTAGTAATTAATTATTAWTAAATATTTTTATATTTTAATATTTAGATTTAATTTTATAATAATTTTTAATAACATATTTATAA
>BMAC01000257.1:346041-381266 GCA_014905375.1 Phtheirospermum japonicum | reverse complement strand
GCGAGTATGGGCGCGGGCCGGCCGGCCCGAGCCCGAGCCCGAGCCCGAGCCGAGCCGTGCCGTGCCGAGCCGAGCCGCGGCGGCGGGCGGGTGGTGGCGCGCGTGTGGGGGGTTCCCCACCCACTCAACTTGTAACCAATCCCCATTTCACTTCATTTAATAAAGCCTTTCTTAAATGGGTCTCCTTCCTATGTGGGACTTTCCATATACCAAAATGTATCTTGGGAGGTTCATTGCTGTTCAACCGCGAGCACGTAGTCCGGGGCAATAAGAATCTTAAGGAGAGAGTTCGCTCGCCTCGACGGTTCAATTTGATTTAATTTTCTGTTCTTGCTATTTGTTTTTTCTCTATTAATTCGAATTATCCCTGCTGTTATTCCGTGATTTTATTGAAGTTACCCAACACCTGGTGACTACAAGCAAAAAGAGTGCAACAATTCAAAAACAACAGATAATGACAGCTGCGAGGGAAGACAAGATGGATTCAATTTCTTGATGGATTAGATTGAAATCTAAACGACTCTCATGCAATGTTGGCAACTGCATGCATCAACTCGGCTCAAAACCCTAGCACTAGGTCTATAAAAGGAATGTATATGCAATGCTTTCATGTAATAGAGAACTGTGTGTTCATTCTGTGCAATACATTAATGGATTTTAGCTTTATGCTTAGTATAATGTTTGTGAGTTTCAGCTTTTTCTTTCATGTCACTATCAACGTTTCTTTTTATGGTACCAGAGCCACATGATCCTGATGCCATATAAATCTGGTTCTTTACCCTTAATCTTTTACCATGTCAGATACAACTACTTCGAATACACAAAACACCACCACAAGCAAACAAATACCCCTCATTCAACCAAATATTCAGCTTATCTCTACCAAGCTTAATGAATCAAACTTTCTCATTTGAAAGCAACAATTTATAACAGCCATAATTGTATATGGTGTTGAAGTTTTCACTAATGGAGCCTTAGTAGCTCCAGAAAAATTTGTTCTTGATGAACAATCTAAGCATACTATGCCAAATCCAGAATATCTATAATGGATGAGACAGGATCAGCTCTTAGCCTCTTGGCTGCTGTCATCTATCTAAAGGAATAATAATTTTGATGGTTGTATTAAACACTGCAAGAGAGATCTGGAAGAGTATAGAAGCCAACTTTGCTATCCAATCTTCTACTAAGGTAATGCAGTACAAGTTGAAGCTTCAAGCCCTAAAGAAGAGTACTTTATCCATGAGAGAATATCTTAACAAAATAAAGGGATGATGTGATTTGCTTGCTGTTGTTGGAGAAAGAGTGTCTAAAATAAAATCAAGTTCTTCATATCCTCACTGGTCTGGGATCACAGTATGATTCAGTTGTGGTAAATGTAACATCCAGATTTCCTCCTCTCACCCTTTCCGAAGTTCATTCCTTGCTACTCACATAGAGTCTGGGTTGGATATGAACCAAGGCTCCGTTGTCAACTCTGAAGGATCTCAGTATTTTGCTAACACTGTTATTCAGGACAATAGAGGATATAACTCCAGTTTTGGTTAAGGAAGAGGGGGTAGATACAATAATTAGTCTAAAAGAGGAACAAATGGCCCTAGAGGAAGAGGAAGAAGAAGAGGGAGAAACCAAGGCAATAGGCTTCTCTGCAAGATTTTCCAAGGAGCTAGCCACACTGCTGATAAGTGTTTGTATAAATATGACAATCAAGGTAACAATAATGGAGCTTCCTCTCACCAAGGAGGGCAATACACTGCAAAATGAAATCCTACCCTCAATCTTGTTCAAATGCGTGGGCAAGGTGGTTATTCTGATGTAGGATCTGAAATGAGCTGGTTTCCTGATTCAGGAGTTTCAAACCATGTGACCAATGATCTGGAGAACCTGAATATTGCTTCTGAGTGTCAATGCAACAACAAACTGCAGATGGGGAATGGTGAAGGAGCAAACACTGCTCACTTTGGTAATTATTTTCTCAAAACCTCTGATAACTTTATTAGCCTTAAGATATTCATCCTCAAGAATCTTTTTATGTTCCCAATATCACTAGAAATCTTTTATCTGTTTCATAATTTGCCAAAGACAGTAAAGTGTTTTTTGAATTCCACCCTTTTTTTGTCTTGTCAAGGGCCTGGCCACTCAAGAAATCTTGCTCAAGGGCATTCTTAAAGAAGGAGTGTACCAGCTTAAACTTCAAAATCACAAGACTGATAATAAAGTTTCTACTGCTACCATCTTCTCAGCCTTTTTTCTTATCTGTTAAAATGAATAAGTGCCCCAACCTTGATATTGGCATCAGAGGCTTGAGCACACTAATTTAGAAAATCTTGAAAGAGCCCTCATGCATTGTAATATACCTTTCCAAATTAATAAAGATTCCAGTTTATGTCAATCTTGTGCACTTGCTAAAAGTCATCAATTACCCTTCACCGATTCTGACTCTATCTATAATGCTCCTTTTGAACTTATTCACACTGATTTATGGGGCCCTTTCCATGTTAAAACTGTTAATGGTTGTATCTACTATGTAAGTTTTATTGATCATTATTCCAGATTCACATGGATATACTTGTTGAAGGTCAAGTCTGATTTTTATAGTGCTTTTACCAGTTTTAAGGCATTGGTTGAAAACCAGTTCAGTAAAAGGATCAAAATGGTGCAGAGTGATGGTGCAGGAGAGTATATTACACTTAGTAAATACTTTCAAGACAATGGGATAACACACAGAATATCTTGTGCTTACACATCTCAACAGAATGGCCTAGCAGAAAGAAGACATGAGGACATTGTAAATATAGAATTATCCTTGATGGCGGGTAAAAGGATTATAATCACTAGGCATATGATATTTGATGAAGGAACCTTTCCTTACAAAGAGAAGCTGGGTATGTAAAAGATTATGCATCCTAGTGATCCACTTGTTGTTCCCATGATCCCCACAATAGACAACCTGGATAGATCAAGTGTTAATGCTAGAATTGACAAAAACATTGTAGGTGATGGCTCTCCTGATCATAGCTCAGTCAATCACCAGTCTTCAGAATCAAAGAACACCTCACCTTCTACTAGTGATTCTGCCAACTCAGAGAGTAGTTTTCCATCCGTACCACTAATTGTGCAGCTACCTCCAATGAGCAATGATTCAGAAAATTCAGCCCTACAAGAGGCTCCTTAAAGACACCCCATGTTTACAAGATCAAAGATGGGAATTCATAAGCCTAAAGTGTACAACACCACTGTCACAAAGGAAAGGAGCCATGCAAGAAGAGATAGATGCATTGATAAGAAATAAAACTTGGCAGTTGGTTGATTTGCCAAAGGGAAAGAACATCGTTGGGAGCAAATGGGTCTTTAAGATAAAGAGGCATGTAGATGGAAAAATCCCCAAGTATAAAGAAAGATTGGTGGCTCAAGGATATTCTCAAATGCCTGGATTTGACTTTAGTGAGACTTTTAGTTCTGTTGTGAAACATAGCACTATAAGAATCTGATTTGAACTTTTCCACACCTATTTTTATTTACAGTGGTCAATTTTAAAAAGTTCACCCGCAAGAGTACGGGATCACTTGTAGGTGGGTAAGTTGACTCGTGTCGATCTCAAAGTAAAACTAGTTTCGAAAGTTCGTTTTGTGTTTGCTTTCACGAATTAAAAAACAAAGAAAAGTAACACACGATCGAATTTTTGTTTGTGAATTATAAGATCTAGAGATTAATTAAACTAATTAATTCTAAGGATTAATTGAACTATGAACTAATTAATTAAATCTACGATTATTTAAATTTAGAATTAATTATCTAAACCTAAAAATAATTTATCTAAGAGCAATTAAACCTATAAATTATTTATTCTAAGAGAAAATTAATTAAAAGATCTTAAAATAATTTAAGAAAACTAGGGTTCTAGAGCTTCGATTCGTCTCCACGATATCTTGGGAAAACCCAATTGATGGTTCTAAATGAATCTAGATTCTAAACCCATTTGATCTAGCCAACAATCATCATCAATCTCAACATCACAAACCTAATGCAATCAAAATCACAATTCGTCATGGAAATAAAAATAAAAGATTTTAGATCAATTATATTAATTAAACTAATTTAAAACATGCAAATAAATTAAAGAGAGAAAGAAATAATTACTTACTAATTAACGAAGACGAATTGACAGTGTTTGGTTGAAGAAATCTTGAATCTAAAATACCTAAGAGATGTTCTAATTAATCTAAAAATTAGAAATTTAAAACTAAGAATTATGGAGAAGTACCAAGAGAATTGAAGCAATCCTAGGGTTAGAAAACCCCATAGGAATAGCCTAAAAAACGCCCAACTCTACTTTGAAGAAGTATGGTAAGGTATATATAGGTTTACAAAGACTTGAAGCACAAGAACCTCCCAAAAATAGGATTCTGGGCCGATAACGGTACCACTAGCGATATGCCTAGCGGTTACGGTTACTGTTAGCAGTAACCGCTAGGTTCTTTGACAGGCATCTAATAGGTAGTCAACACTGGGTAACCCAGTGTCAATCAGCATACCCAGTGTCAGCTTAAATACTTCAAATCGAGGCCCGTTTTCGCTGAAACTCCAATTGTAGACCCATCCTTGATTATGTACAAACCCAAAATCTTCAAAATACCTAAATAAACATAAAATTAATTAATTATAATTAAAATATGATAAAACAAGTTGGAGATAAGAAAATACGAAAATATGCTCAATCTATCCAACTTATACCGAAACCAATAACAAAACCTAACTAAATTACTAACTAAAATCGAGAAAAAACTCATGTTAATCGGAATCATGCTCACCTTAGTTGTCAAATATTCTTGGAGGGTAACGCAGTTGGATATAAGTAATACTTTCTTGAGTGGAGAATTGAGTGATGAAATATACATGAGGCAACCACCAGGATTTGAAAAGGGAAGCAACTAGATGGTCTGCAAATTGTCTAAGGCCTTGTATGGATTAAAAAAAGCCTCAAGAGCATGGTTCAACAAATTTAAGTCAGTATTGATTAGAATGCGCAAAAAAATAAAAAAGTTTCCCGAGGGATTTTTCCCTCGGTTTTGAGGTAAAATCCCTCAAAAAAATCCCCGTACAACCCTCGGAAACACCGAGGGAAAACTGAGGAGACGATCCCCTCGGTATTCCGAGGGGGTGTTTCCCTCGGAAAAACCGAGGGAATGTTTCCCTCAGAAAATCGAGGGGAGCGTTCCCTCGAAAAACCGAGGGCTGTATTTTCCCTCGGAAAACCGAGGGGAGACAATTCCCTCGTTTTTTTATTTTTCCGAGGGATTTTCCCCTCGATTTTTATTTTTTTTAATAATTTTTAATTTCCAATTCTAATTTTAGTTCCTGTTCAATTATTAAAATTCCCCAAAATTTGAAAAAAAATCATTAATGAAAAGACAAATAAATAAACCAATTATTATAAATTTTTTTGAAAATTTAAGAATTATTACATACGTTCGACACAGTAACAAAGTTTATATAAAAATCAAACTGTCCTATGGATGGGAAGGTGGGTACTACTGGAAACGAGCATACAGGTCTGCCATTTTGGCATCCATCCGCGTTTGAAATGTCTCCTGCTGCCGGCGCTGCTCCTCACGCTCTGCCTCCCGCTGCAGGTGCTGCTCCTCACGCTCCACCGCACGTCTTCGCTTAGACTCGGCGTATTGCTGCTGCATCGCCTCGTGCTCCACCTTCTGAGCCTGGAGCTGTGCCTCGAGCTCTCTAACGTGGGTCCTATCATCCTGGAGGAGGTGGAAGAAGAGCGGCCTGTGAAAAAACCCTTCGCAGCAGCCACAACCTTCCCATACGCGCCGGTGCCATAATGTCGTCCCTTGCTCGACCCGACGACGCCTAAGAAAACCCGGTCATGGTCAACATCGCTACTCGCCTCTTGGGAAGACGCACGTTCCTTTTCCCGGGTCAGCTATCGCTCGTACTCCTCCTGAAATACAACTCGTTTTAAAATTCTACATTAGAACCAAAGAATAAGTTAAAAATAAAAAATAGACTCACATTAATAATACTAGATCTAGTATCGATCCACGCGCCGTCTTTCTTTTGGTGCGTACCTACAAAAAGATCGTACACCTTAGCCGACTCACCCCTCTCCCGCTCCTGTATCCAAATAGAATTTTCAAATAATTAACATTAAAATTAAACAAATAAATATAATATTATTATATTCTAAAATTACTTACGATATCCAAAGCATAATCGATACTAGATCTAGCCCCCCCGTGTGCTTCGACATCCCAGTACCCGGCATAGCAGGCTCGCTCCTCCTATTCCGGCTGCACTGCTCGGTATTGGCCTTGTTCTCAGGCTAATCCCACTCGACCTTCCAAGACCTAGTTGAGATGCATGATATATAATAAGATGGTATAAATTACATGTTATAAATAAAAAACTCTAATTTAATAAGAAAACATATAACAGAATCGTTTACCTATAGACCTCCTCGAGGACGCATCCCGGCTTCCCACCACCATGGGCAGCAATATACTGCTTATACTCGTTAAGCTGCCTCCCGTACTTCTCCCCGATCATCGAAAAAAATACAGTCCTTATCTGTCCATCACTATACTCCTCCGGGTCCCAATAACAAACCTTCCGCAAAAATAAAACAATAATTACAATTCAATTCATATATATGATTGTGTATTTACGGTAAATATTAACAAATTTGGACATAAAACAATAATTACCTTAAACATCTCCCACCAGAACTCCTTAGTCTCCTCAGGGACCGCCTTATAGCACCACCCGGCGGGATGGAGATCCTTCTCAAAAATCTCCCAAAGTATAGTGGTCACCTTGCCATGTCTGCTGTGCAGCTTGTATTCAATTGTGTTTTTTTTTGTTACGAATAAAATTTAATCATAATGATAATTAAAATTTTAAGATCATTGACTTACTTACTTCTTCCCTGCAATATAAACCAGAACTCCACCCCTCTGCGGTGGGACCAACTGCCGTCGTGATGTACCCGCGTCGGACGGGGTCTGTGATGGTGTATGCGACGACGGCATCGAGGTCTGCGTCAGGGTATGATAAGGTGTCTGCGCTGAATGATTAGTACCGAGACCCATGTAGTCGATGTCGAAATTAGCTAAACAATTAGCCGAAGGAGTATCTGATCGACCCACGCTACCAGAAACTCGACGCAACGGCATCTGATAAAATTATTAGATAATAATACGAGAAGAATGAGTAATTCGAGTTATAATTGGTAAGGCTTCTATCCCATTCAAGAACGTGACATTTAGTAGTATGTATTATCTTAAAATATGCATTTTTCTTAGATTCAAAATTTCGGCAGCATCTCCTCTTAGTTCTCGTAGTGCACGTATATTTCAGTGCACCCGAGAACAAAACTAAAAAAAACATACACATTAGATAACCATACATTGATACCCTAAATGAAACCCTAATCAAATTAAACCTAAATTAAATAATAATTATAAATTATATTCTAAACTATTATATAATTATAAACCCTAACCTATAAACCTTAACTTCAAACCCTAATTATAAAATAAATTCTAAATTAAACCTTAATTGCATAATTGAATGGAAAACCACTAATTCAACTAAAATTATATAAAAAACCCAGATTTCTATCCAAATTAGAAATTAAACCCTAAAAATAATCCTAAACCAAACCCTAAAATTATATAAATTATAAAAATAAAAGAAAGGGGATGCGGGGTTACTTTGGATGATGGTGGTGGCTGGAGAAGACGGCGGCGGCGGCAGTGGGCGGCGAAGGCGGGTTGTGGAGCGCCTGTGGAGCTTCGTCCAGAGGCGGCACGACTGTGGAGCTTTCGGCGTCGAGCGGGCTTGTGGAGCGGCTGTTGAGCGAGTGGGCTGTGGAGGCACAGGCTGTGGAGCTTCCGGTGTCGAAGGTGGACAGCGCGTCGAAGGTGGACGGCGAAAGGCTGTGGAGCTTCCGGCTGTGGAGGCTTTCCGACTGTGGCGGCGGTCGGGCGGTGGTTTGAGGAGGCGAGCTTTCTCCTTTATTTCTCTTTTTTCTTTCTTTCTCTTCTTTGTTTCTGTTCTGTAATTGCAAAGAAACAGCGGGCGGCTTTGCCCGCCTGTTTAATTAAGGCAAAATATCGAGGGAATTAAAACCCTCGGAAAACGAGGGAATTAATTCCCTCGGGTTTTTACTATTTATTTTAAAATTCGAATGAATTCCGAGGGAATCTCTATTCCCTCGGTTTAAACCGAGGGAAAACTATTTCCCTCGGTTTAAAACCGAGGAAATAATGATTCCGTCGGTTTTAATTCAATTATTTAAAAAAAATTAAAAAAAATAGAAAAGAGTAATAATAATAAAAAAAGATTTTGTTTTCGGGACACCGAGGCGCACCCTCCCCGCCCCGGTCGTGAAATAATGGTTTCACGACGCCGAGACGCACCCATTGCCCTCTCGGCAAAATCACGATGATTCGTCGCTTCGCGTTTCCAATCGAAGGAGTTGAATGATCGATCGTATCTTGTTGTTGGTCGAATCCCACGACACGTGTGGATACGCACGTGCTCGTTGGTATTTTTCGATTTAAATCGTGTCAAAACCACACCACGTGCCTAAGATGATAGGATTGGTTACATTTTTACGATTTTACTATTTTTTTTCAATTTTTTTAAACTTAAAAAAACCGAGGGAATATCAAATCCCTCGGTTTCAAACCGAGGGAATAGCCATTCCCTCGGTTTCAAATCGAGGGATTTGATAATCCCTTGGTTTTTCCTATTTTTTTTTATTTTTAAAAAATTTTCGAAAAAATAGAAAAAAAAATAAAAAATATGATTTGTTTCCGGGCCGCCGAGGTGCACCCTCCCCGCCCCTGTCGTGAAATGATGGGATTCGATTATATTTTTTTACTATTTTTTCAAGTTTTTTTTTTTCCATTTTTCATCTAAAATCGAAAAAAAAATAGAAAATACGTACTAAACGATCGACGCCCGACCTTCATAGTTCCACGATATCGAGACGCACCCCTCCCCGCCCTGTTCGTAATTTCTTGGGTTTCGTTTCTATTTTTTTACTAATTTTTCTATTTTTTTGAATTTTTTTTCTATTTTTTATTTAAAATCGAAAAAAAAAATGAAAACGCGTGCTAAACAATCGACGCTCGACCCTCATGGTTCCATGATGCCGAGACGCACCCATCGCCCTTTCAGAAAAATCACGATGATTCGTCGCTTCGCGTTTCCAATCGAAGGAGTTGAATGATCGACCGTATCTTGTTGTTGGTCAATCTCACAACACGTGTGGATACGCACGTGCTCGTTGGTATTTTTCGATCTAAATCGGGTCAAAACCATACCACGTGCCTAAGATGATAGGATTGATTTTATTTTTACAATTTTTTTATTTTTTTCTATTTTTTTTCGAATTTACTTAAATTTAAAAAAACTGAGGGAATATCAAATCCCTCGGTTTCAACCGAGGGACTTGATAACCCTCGTTTTTTTTTTTTATTTTTGAAATAAATTTGAAAAAATAGAATAAAAAAATAGAAAAAAATAATAAAAAAATAGGATTTTTTTCGGGACGCCCATGCGCACCTCTCCCGCCCCGTTCGTGAAATGATGGGATTTGATTATATTTTTCTACTATTTTTTCTTTTTTTTTCGAGTTTTTTCCATTTTTCATCTAAAATCAAAAAAAAAAAAAAAAGAGAAAACGCATACTAAACGATTGACGCCCGACCTTCATAGTTCCACGATATCGAGACGCACCCCTCCCCGCCCTTGTCGTAATTTCTTGGGTTTCGTTTCTATTTTTTACTAATTTTTCTATTTTTTGAATTTTTTTTCTATTTTTTATTTAAAATCGAAAAAAAAAAATAGAAAACGCGTGCTAAACAATCGACGCTCGACCCTCATGGTTCCATGATGCCGAGACGCACCCATCGCCCTTTCAGAAAAATCACGATGATTCGTCGCTTCGCGTTTCCAATCGAAGGAGTTGAATGATCGACCGTATCTTGTTGTTGGTCAATCTCACAACACGTGTGGATACGCACGTGCTCGTTGGTATTTTTCGATCTAAATCGGGTCAAAACCATACCACGTGCCTAAGATGATAGGATTGATTTTATTTTTACAATTTTTTTTATTTTTTTCTATTTTTTTCGAATTTACTTAAATTTAAAAAAAATGAGGGTCGCAAAAAAACCCTCGGTTTTCCGAGGGTACATATGACACCCTCGTTTTTTTTAATTTAAATAAATAAAAAAAAATAAAAACAAAGCGAGGGTCGACAGAAACCTTCGGTTTTCCGAGGGTACACATGACACCCTCGGTTTATTTATTTTTAAAAAATAAAAAAAATAAAAACAAAATCGAGGGTCGCAAAAAACCCTCGATTTTCCGAGTGTACATGTGACACCCTTGTTTTTTTTAATTTTAAAAAAATAAATAAAAGTTAAAACAAACCGAGGGTCGACAGAAATCCTCGGTTTTTCGAGGGTACATATGACACCCTCTGTTTATTTAATTTAAAAAATAAATAAAAATAAAAATAAAATCGAGGGTCGCAAAAAACCCTCGGTTTTCCGAGGGTACATATGACACCCTTGATTTTTTTAATTTTAAAAAAAATAAAAACAAACCGAGGGTCGCAAAAAACCCTCGATTTTCCGAGGGCACCGAGCTTGCCCTCGGTTTTATTAATTTTTTTTTAAAATAATAACAGCAAAAAACCGAGGGATTCATATGTACCCTCAGAAAACCGAGGGTTTTCTTCCTTTGGATATAATTCTCTCAGAAAACCCTCGATAATTCCTTCGGTATGTTTGGCGGTAAAAATTGGCGCTGTAGTTCCGATGAAAAAATCGAAGGAATATATTTCCCTCGAAAAATACCGAGGGAAATTATTGTCTGTTGGTTTTACTCTCGGAAAATACCTTGGGAGGTATTTCCCTCGGTTTTCCCCTCAGAAAACTGTTGTTTTTTGTAGTGATGGGTTTTAGTGACTCCAAAGCTGACTGCTCACTATTCTACAGAGTAAAAAAGGGAAACTGTCTCTTTGTGCTAAACTATGTTTATGATATCCTTGTTACAGGACCCAATCCCTTACTGATTGATCAGTTTGTTAAGTTTTTTGGCCAGAATCTCACTATTAAAGATCTTGGGCAGATGAGCCACTTTCTTAGAATTGAAATCTCTAGAACTAATGAGGGGATGCACTTGTGCAAAGAGAAATACATCAAGAAGATTCTTGAGAGATGCACAATGGAATCAGCTAATCCTACTCCCACCCCAATGGTGTCTTCATTGCAGTTGTCCAAATATCAAGGAATGCCCACAATATATGGGACAAAGTATAAAAGCATTGTTAGGGCACTGCAGTATGTTACTTTGACAAGGCCTGAATTAAGCTACTATGTAAATAAGGTTTTCCAATACATGTCATCTCCTTTGGACGCACATTGGAAAGTTGTTAAAATAACTTTGAGATATCTGGCTGGAACAAGGAATTATGGTTTGTACATAAGAAAATTCTCACATCTTAATTTGAGTGCCTTTTCTGATTCTGATTGGGGGACTGATGTGGATGATAGAAGATCAATCACAGGATATTGTGTATATAGGAAACAGTTTGATATCATGGTGTTCAACAAAGCAACCTCCAGTGTCAAGATCAAGTACAAAAGTCAATTATAAGAGCCTGGCTAATACTGCATGTAAAGTAACATAGATCATCTCATTGTTTGATGAAATAAGTCTGTCTCCTACAAAAATGCCTCTGATTTGGGTAGACAATCTTAGTGCTATAGCTCTAGCCTCTAATCCTATCATGCATGCTAGAACAAAACATGTTGCACTTGATTTGGAAAATCGAGAGTGCAGCACATTCCTGCTATTGAACAAATTGTAGATGTTATGACCAAGCCTTTTTCCTTACAGTTCTTCTCGAGGCTCAGAAACAAACTTAATATAATTAGTAGGAGCACGATCGAATTAAGAGGACGTGTGAAAGATGCATCAGCAGCAGGGCGCGTGGAACCTGATGACTACAAGGCAAAAGTGTGCAACAATTCAAAAACAACAGAAAATGACAGCTGCATAAGAAGACAAGATGGCTGCAATAGTCCTTGCCTTACTCCATTCGTCCCTTTGGCGCCTGGGAATAATAGCAGGCAAGCTACGGCTTGATGGATCAGATTGACACTTGTATTGATCTGGACGACTCTCATGCAATGTTGGCAGCTAGCATGCGTCAACTCGGCTCAAAACCCTAGCACTAGGTCTATAAAAGGAATGTATATTTAATGCTTTCATGTAACAGAGAAATGTGTGTTCATTCTGAGCAATAACATTAATGGCTTTTAGCTTTATGCTTAGTATAATATTTGTGAGTTTCAGCTTTTCCTTTCATATCACTATCAACGTTTCTTTTCAGTGATGCACTATATATATCATAAATAAATAAATATAGTAAATTATTAATTTGGTTAGTCAAAACAATCAAACCAGTTGAACCTCGAACCGATAGCAAGACTAGTTCAATCACCGATCCGAATTTTAAAACATTGATTCCAATCACAAACCTACGGGTATATGTAATTTTCAAACAAAACTAGTTTTCTAATACTAGATTAAACCTTAGAGTTAGTTTGAAATAAATACGGGGATATAATTGCAGATGAAACTAAAAATAATACTTTGGCAAGGGATGATTACAAAAAGGTCCCTTGAGTTTTAATCTAATTGAAAACACACTAACTTTCAATACTATCAAAAATACCTACTGAAGTTTGATTAATTGTTAAAGTAAATAAGGGAAACTGTATTATTTAAAATAGGAGGTTTTGGAAGGAAAAAAAAAAAGGGGGCAATTGCCAAATACTATTTAGAAAAAAATATTTTTGTCAAATACTCTAACCAATTATACAAAATGTCAAATAGCCCAACCATAAATATACAATTACATGGTCACCCTTATTAAGAATAATATAATAATAATATCAATAAATAACACACCACCACCACTACTCCATTCCACCTCCCGTCGGCCACCCCCGCCACCGCCGCTGCCACTGTCTGGCCGCCGGAGATTCTTCTGGCGAGGTTTTTTTTTTTCCCCCAGTTTTTTTTTTGTTTTGTTTTTCTTTGCCCAACAAACATAAAGTATGAAATCTCATTATGAAGTAAGGAATTCTTAGTAAGGGATTTTCTTACTTTTCCATACATAAAGTATGGAATTTTCACTATAAAGTAGGAATTTTCTTTTGAACATAAATTAAGAATATCTTTATTTTAGGAAATAAAATAAGAGATTCACTATAAAATAAGAATTTTTCTTACTTTTTTGAACATAGAATAATAAACTCTTTTACTTAATAGGATATAAAGTAAGAAACTTTATTACCTTTTTGAACATAATGTTCAAAATTTAACTATAAGATAACATATAGTTGCATTAAATAAGAAATACATAATAATAATTTACTATTAAGCAATAATTTGTTTTTTCTATTTTTTTTTGAGAAAAAAAAAGGTGTGTGATAATGATAAGTAAGAAATACATAACAACATTTGCACATCAAAGCAATAAACTTTTGCAATCAAATAAAATACTTCTTGTCATCAAGTATGAATTTTCGAATATTAAATAAAAAATTTGTTACATATAGTAAGAAATTCGGACATATAGTAAAAAATATTTTCGGTGACCGAAATTATTTTTGTACATATAATAAGAAATTCGAACATATAGTAAGAAATATTTCCGGTGATCGAAAATATTTTTGAACATTAAGTAAGAAATATTTGGACATATAGTAAGAAATTGTCTGGATTGAAAAAAAAACTGAATACGCTGACTCGATGGACATGTAGTAAGAAATTCTGTGGGCGAAAAAAAAAACACGCTGAAAATAAATTTGGTGGCTGGAAAATATTTTTAGATGATAGAGAAAAAGAAATTGGTGACCGGAAAAAATTCAAGTGGCCGACGGCAGCAGGTGAGGTGGCAGCCACTTGCTGCCCAAATTAAATATTATTATTATTATTACAATTATTATTATTATTAATATTAGTAGTAGTAGTAGTGGTATTAGTTTTTTTAATAGTAAAAATATTGTGGTATATTCATATCACAATTTTAGACTATTTGACAAAAAGAAGGAACTATTTGACTTAAAATTGAATGTAAGATTAATTGACAAATGAATATCCACTTGTAAAACTATTTGACAATTTTCCAAAAAAAAAAAAAAAATGCTATTGAAGAGATAAATATAAGACAATGCAATATAATGGGTAGTTTTATTAATCTTGAAAGCTAGTTCTTTTTCTTTTTCTTTTTCTAATTAGTTAAAAAATCAAGGTGTAATTTACTCATTTTGTTTAAAAAAAAAAGAAATTACACCTCGACAAATGCCTAGCACAGTTTCATGAAAATGCATTCTCATCATCTCTAAGCATCCTAGTCGTATTGTATCTCAGTAGAGTCGTCAACTACTTTCAAATCCTTGACTAATTTATTGGTAAGCACGTTTTTCAAACATAATGGAGAACACTGACGTAATTCATTCATTGTTGCGGCTACACCTGTTTCTACAAGAGATGGAACTTCAACAAACACAAAATTATAGTCACTAAATCACTTAATTAAATATCAAAAGAACACATCCCAAAAACTAATAATAACTAGAAATAAATTATTGATTTGTAATATCGTTAAAACATAATGAGATCTATAGGTTAGGGACTAGGAACACAAAAATAAATATACCAAGAATAGAAATGGAAAAAATATCAAATAAATATTAATTGATCATGCTAAAAAGCATGTGATCAGTTTACACTAAATTGGCACGAGAAAGTTATTATCGAAGCACCAAAATATTGTTGCTTAAACTATGAATGTTCTATCACACAACTGAAGAGGTATGTCATCAATTTCAGATTGTTAGATTGAAAAGAAAAGCTAAACAGAGCATTAAATGTAAAGATGAAAGCTACAAAACACATGTTGAACACAAATCAGAAATTTATTAACTACTTTCCAAGAATGGCCATACAGTTTTTGTTGAATGAAATGCAATACATTTTTGCATCCTTTTATAAACATATAACTAGGGTTTTGAGCTGGCTCCCGAGGTGACTGATGTGTGCCAGCTGTGTTGAGCTCATCTAAGCCGTTCATCTTCATACATGTGTCATCAGCATGATCAGCTGGCCTGTTGCATCCTTCTTGTCTCTTAGCACAACTGTCATTATCCGTTGTCACTCGGTTGCTCCAGCCATTTGGCTTGTAGTGCTTATCACTCACGCGCGCAGCATTTGGTGTATCTTTCACACGCCACCTCAATTCGATCGTGCTCTTACTGACTACATTGAGTTTGTTCCTCAACTTAGAGAAAAATTGCAAAAACAATGGCTTAGTTAAACCATCTGCATCTTGTTCAAATGCAGGAATGTGCTGCACTCTTAGCTTTCCAGCTACAATCTTTTCTCTAACAAAGTGGTAGTCAAATGCCACGTGTTTTGTTCTAGCATGCAGGATGGGATTGGAAGCTATAGTTATAGCACTAATGTTATCAACCCAAATCAGAGGAATCTTAGTAGGAGACAGTCTTATTTCTTCAAGCAATGAGTTGATCCAAGTCACTTCAAATGCAGCATTAGCCAAGCTCTTGTATTCTGCTTCAGTAATAGATCTTGATATTGAAGGTCGCTTTCTTGAACACCATGATATCAAGCTATTCCTAAAGTAAACACAATATCCTATGGTTGATCTTCTATCATCCACATCAGCTCCCCAGTCAGAATCAGAAAAGGCACTTAGGTTAAGGTGTGGAGATCTTTTGATGTACAAACCATAATTTCTTCACTACTACAGAAAACCCCCAACAGCATCGGTTGTTTTTGCTAATAGGCATCGGTTCTACAACCGATACCTATTAGATCGACGCCTATAATTTGGACTATAGGCATTGGTTTTGCAACCGATGCTAATAATATAAATATGCATCGGTTGTTTGACCAAAATCGATGCATATAGTCATCACAAGCCGATGCCTGATGTCTATATACAGTCACTAAAGGTATCGGTTATCGTAAAACAACCGATGCCTATAGGTATACTATAGGCATCGATTTTGATTAAAAACCGATGCCTACTGTTCTCCAAAGGCATCGGTTTTTTGTAAAACAACCGATGCCTATAGTGTACCTATAACCATCGACTTTGTTCTAAAACCGATGCCTAATATCATCTAAAGGCATCGGTTTTTGTAATACAACCGATGCCTATAGGTTCACTATAGGCATCAGTTTTGATAAAAAAAAATGATGCCTAATATTCTTTGAAGGCATCATTTTTTGTAAAACAACCGATGCCTATAACGTACCTATAGGCATCGATTTTGTTCTACAACCGATGCCTAATGTCCTATAAAGGCATCGGTTTTTGTAAAACAACCGATGCCTATGGTGTACCTATAGGCATCAGATTTGACAAATAACCGATGCTTAATGTTTATATATACGCATTGGTTTTTCTGAAATCACCAAGGTCTCGTGGCGAGATTTAGGCATCAGTTTTGATCGCACAACCGATGCCTATAGGTTAACTATAGGCATCAGTTTGGTTTACAACGACCGATGCCTATAGTAACCTATAGGCATCTGTCGTTGTTGATTAACCGATATCGATATTTTTACTTATATGCATCAGTTTTGTTGTCAAGAACCGATGTATATAATAATGTTAAAATAGCATGTAAGAATCGGTTGTTGTCATCCAAACCGATGCCTTTGCTGATTATATGCATTGGTTTGCACAAACCGATATACAAATTTTTTGATAAAATATTTCCAAGATTTTATTTTAATGCCTGTCCAGAAAATTAATAATTACCATTTGCAAAAAAATAATTTAATATAAAAAAGTATTTTACTCAATAATAAATAATTCAAATGCAGAACTTCCCATCCTATCTAATAAAACTCAAGTTGAATTGATTATTTCATTGCACAAGTAGCAACAAACCCCAACCTCAAGGGAGAATCTATCATGTTCAACAACACAAAGCTCACAAACTAAACTCATAAATAAGATGCATCTCGTTTTCTTCCAAGGAGAATTCCCAGAGCCTTTCGTCCATTCTTGTGTTGAAGTTTGGCTACGAATAACACCTCATTCTTGGATTCCAACTCTGAATTCTTAGATAATCTCTTTACTGCTATTTGTCTGTCATTCCATGCTTTTCCATGTGAATGAATAAGAGTCACATTATTAACTAAGAAAATCCACCAATGTCCTCATAATGTTCTGCACCAAGTTACAAAATAAATTACTTAATAACTAAGAATAAGTAATTAAAACTGAGAAAAATACATATATATGAGTAATTCACCGAGTAATGTATTCTGCCCATATCTCACGAATTTCGTCGATTGTTTCTTACTCGTATGGTTCAACTCCAAATGAGTCCTACACATTCTGATTAAGAATTTCAATTTGTCATTTTAAAAATGAAGTTTAGGTTTGGAGTTTAAAAAATATTCAGTAATTTTTACTACTAAAAATGAGTTTACACGTACCTTGTCCAATGAAGAATTCATACTGACCCAGAGAAAATGTCATACATATACCTCATGACATAATAACCACACCCATTGCCTCTTCATTGTTGATTACACTACAAAAATCGTATGAAAGCAGATCAATATCCCCCTATCAATAGATCTATCGGTGAGTCAAAATGAAATTGGTCGAAGAAGTTTACTAACTTGCCTACTAGGGTAACCGATAAATATACTATTTTATGATTAATACCTTAAAAAATAACTTACCGGCAGATTATTCCACAACACGTTTCTTCCTCTTTTTCCTTTTCTTGACCAATAGGTCCGAACTGCCCTGCAAATAGTAATCATTGTACTCAAGGAGTTAATAACACGCAAATTATTATTTAAATAAAAATAAGAAATTATTACCTATATATTAAACATTTACAGTTTAAAACCAAAATGAGCGGATGAACCACCCAATTTTATATTACATCCAATGAAAAACTTCAAGCATTTTTATGAATGGAAACACACAGAGTAGGCTCTAGAAAGAAACAGGTTGTGGAAAATAGCAAATTACATTAATGCTATGAAACAACTTGCCCACAAAAAATAATCAGTACATTACTACATTGACAATAAAGACCTGAAAGTGAATTGTTTTATATCATGTTATAGTAAAAAAGGACAACAAGTTACCTTTTCAAAAAATAAGAGACACAAAATATAGGGGGAAATTTACGTACGTATTAACATGTGTCTTGATACCCAAGTCCCTTTTGTATCCCTTTGAATCTAAAATAAAAACCTGATTCTTGAGAGGACATATCACTAGCAGCACCCAGTGGTCACTACACATTTTCATAAGCACAAAGATTAATTATCTTTATAAACTATAATAATTGTAAAGGAGTAAAGAAAAAAATAACAAAAAATAGTCTCTCTTACTCGTCTAGGTATGGTGTTAGAATGAATGTCCTGCTAAACATTTCACCGAAGGCATCACTTATGTACGTTGTCACAGCAGTCGGGTCATTTAATATATTTTTTTTTTGCAGATCTTCGCTGGACAAAGAAATCCGATGGCACCGGCGCAAAGACTCTCAGCCAACCCACGAAGACACCTGTAAATCATTAGTAGACTCAAAACTAAATAAATTTAAGCTAAATATTGAACTAATTGATAAGGAAAAAGAAAGCTCGTACCGCGTAAAGACTAGCACAACAACAACAATAGTAATCCACCCCATTCTGAACAAGCTCCGAATATCATCAATTAGCACATGAATTTTCGTCTCTCTTTTGTCATGGAAGACGGTGCGCTCTAGGTCCATAGAGACGTGGTCCACATGCACGGGCATCGATAGAATCAGGTTTTGTATCTCTTTCTAATTAGCTCCCAAAGTCTCCAAGACTACGTCATCAACAAGAGGTGGCCTTGGTCTGGTTGCAGATTGCTCACCACTTCTCTCCATGAGACTTGTTCTCCGTTTCTTTGGATATGGCCTTGTAAGTTCCTGTACATATGGCCATGATTGAGCATACTAAAACTAAATAAATTATTGGTAAAATGAAAACATATATTATTACCTCTCTTGCCTGAACCAAACTGACCGGCCACTGCAAAAAGCTACCTAACACTTCACCCACGTGCTTCATTTCTGGATGAGCTGTCACTGGTAGAGGAAGTTCTGCTGCACCCTCAACAACTTCATCTACTGAAACCTTCACATGCCCGGGTGACACCTTTTGATGGTGCACGATTGTGTCCTCGTCTGTTGGGTAAACCATCCCCTTGGAAATAACTTTTATATCCCCCAAAATGGACAGGGCCAGGCGGCACTCGGTCGGACTCTATTACTTAAAGTAGCCTAAAGTTAATGGTCATAATAAAATGATTATATTCTGATGATGAATACAAATTAAAACTTGATGATAACGAGTTCGAGTTTTATAGATTATACTGTAATGGCCTGAGTATATGCAGGTATTGACAACGCAAAAATGTAAAAATCCCCTGACCGTAACGGCCTGAGTATATTATATATATAACAAACATAATTACTTTCAGCCCCTTTAGTCTTGTATTCACATTCTTTATACAGGTAAAAATATGTTTTAATTATGAAAGTTTGTTTCTGGAAATAATACGATGCAATGCCATTAATAGACAATAATTAGAACTAACTACTCTCTAATGAAAGGACGAGCAAAAAATGAGACTTCATATTTTCTAATACATGAATAATGAAAAGACGACTCTAAAAAGGATAATGCATAATGAATCTTGACTAAGAATTACTTATTTATCAACTACCAAGGTGTTTGGATGAGTAGGTTTGTGAAGATACATTACATATTATATAATTTACACCTCAACCATAGGAAATTGAGTCCCACCAACCGATTGGCAACTACTATGTGGATCACCTTGCGTCGGCGTGTGGAAATCAGCCCCCTCGTCAACTCTTGAAGGCATGTTGGGGTGAATAACTGGAGTCTTCGGACCTGGTTAGTCACTTGCTCATACAACAAGTTGAATTGAGCTTGTAGAGCATCAAACTTGCCCTCATCTGCTGCGCGATTTCTGGTGTCAGAGCCGCCCTAACCTCATCCACTGACACCACTCCACTCTGTCTCTTGCTTGTCTGACTCGGTCGACCAAAAACAGCCCTCACGTTCACGTGGCTACCAACACCTCGCACCCGACCCGGGTGCTCCTTCTTCCCTAATTAGACGGCTACTTTCTGCATGTCTGCGGAACGTTCTTCCTGCATTTGCATCATCAGCATGACAATTTGTTCTTCCTGAGTTTCCATTAGCTTGCGAAGCGGTCCCAAAATATTATTGTCTGCCATTATTTGTGATGGAGATTAAAATATAAATTCCTGCCAAAGAGTTTAGTTGTGAAGATTAAAATTTTCCACAAACAGGGGCATTTATACAAGTTCAGTGCACCTCTTTGAGTTCTCTCTGTCTTTTCAACTTCCCGATGTATCGATGACTTTTCAGTTTCCCGAAGCATTAGGTTAAATAAATGCTGCTTCATGCCTCTTCAAATGCATATGCAGATAAATTATATGTAAAATAATAAGCACAAAAAACAAATACATACCTTGAGTAGATCAATTTGCAAAGAGACGGTGCACAAAGAGGTAAAAATAAGCTGGCAGGTTTTCGTGGTTATTTCGAAAAATTCAATAGCAAAGAATAAAGAGATATCTGGGTAGAATAAAGGGATAGGTTTTGGATTTCTGTTCATCAATTATAATTGTGAAGATTCAATTCAGAATCATGAGTTCTTTCTGCACTAATTCAAAAAATGCCGACATTGCAAAGAAGACAACAATTCACAATATACATCGGTTGTTGAGAGAGAGAGACCGACGCATATAGTATGAGTCCAAAATCATTAGTATGGGTTTATAAATGAAACCGATACTAATATTATTTTAATTTATTATATGCATCGGTTTCAGTTAACAACCAATACTTAAGGTTTTGAAATTCTTAGGGGCCAATTTTTATTCACTTTTTTCCCACGATGCGTGCATAATTAAATTTGAATGGGCATCAGTTCTAAAAAAGAACTGATGCTCTGATGGTTAAAGGCATCGTTTGTTATAAAAAAACCGATGCCTATTATTTGTCATAAATTTTGGATGTTTTTATCATTATGTGCATAAGTCGGTGTCAGAAAAAACCGCCACTCAGGATTTTCAAATTTTTCTCAGCAAATTTTCTTTCGCCTTTTTCTTGGGATGCGCGCGTAATTAGATTTTTAAGGGCATCGGTTCTACAAGGAACCAATGCTCGGCTTTGGTTATAGGCATCGGTTGTTATCATAAACCGATGCCTATATATTTTAAAGAAACTATTGGATTTGTTTTTATTATTATAGGCATCGATTGATTTACAAAAGTTGATGCTAGAACATTTTTCCAGATTAATAGGCATCGGTCGTTTGACCACGACCGATGTCTATTTATTTTAATGAAAATTTTCAGTTATTTTATTATTATATGCATCGGTTACTAAATAACAATCGATGCTATTAATAAATAGGTATCGGTTGTATAAAGTAACCGATGCCTATAACTTTTATTTATTACAAAAAAAAAACCATGCGACTATAGGCATCGATTTCTGGTTTAGAACCGACGCATAAAACTTTCTTTAATTATAAAAAAGACCTCGCACGACTATATGCATCGGTTGTTTACAAAAACCAATGCTTATAACCCTGTTCCGATGACATTTTTTGTAGTAGTGCTTGTTCTAGCTAGATATCTCAAGATCTTCTTCACTGCCTTCCAATATGTGTCTAAAGGAGATGACATGTATTGACTGACTTTATTCACACTATAGCTTAGCTCAGGTCTTGTGAAAGTAACATATTATAAAGCTCCAACAATGCTTCTATATTTTGTTCCATCCACTCTAGGCATTCCCTGATATTTGGATATTTGTAATGAAGACACCATGGTAGTTGGAGTAGAATTAGCTGATTCCATATTGCATCTTTCAAGGATCTCCTCGATGTATTTCTCTTGACAAAATTGCATTCTATCAGATGTTCTGGTGATCTCAATTCCAAGAAAGTGACTTATCTGTCCAAGGTTCTTAATGGAGAAATCCTGGCCAAAAACCTTAACAAACTGATCAATCATCATGGGATTGGATCCTGTGACAAGGATATCATCAACATAGATTAACCCAAAAAGATAATCTGCTCCTTTTGTTCTGTAGAACAATGAACAATCCATTTGAGTCTCTGAATCCCATTCCAATCAATACTGACTTTACCTTGCTAAACCATTCCCTTGAGGCCTGTTTTAAACCATATAAGGCCTTTGACAACTTTTAAACCATCTGATTGTTTCCTTTCTTAAATCCTGGTGGCTGCTTCATGTATATTTCATCACTCAGTTCCCTATTCAAGAAAGCATTGCTTACATCTAGCTGCCTGACTTTCTAACAGTAGTTGACGGCCAGAGTGAGCATCATCCTTATGGTGATATGCTTTACCACTGGATTAAAAGTCTCAGAGAAATCAAATCCAGGCATTTGAGAATATCCCTGAGCTACTAACCTTAACTTGTACTTGGAAACCTTTCCATATGCATTCCTTCTTATTTTAAAAATCCACTTGCTCCCAACAATATTCTTTCCTTTTGGTAGTTCAACTAACTCCAAAGTTTTGTTTCTCAATAGTGCATCAACTTATTCCTGCATGGCTTCTCTCCATTTCTTGGAGCTGAGAGCTTCAGTGAGGGAGTAGGGCTCAGTTTCCTTTGTGACAGTGGTGCTGTATGCTTTAGGTTTGTAAATTCCCACTCTTGACCTTGTAGTCATGGGATGTATCTGAGGAACCTCATGTGGAGCTGAGTTCTCTGAATCATTGTTGATGAGAGGCATATGAACAATGAGTGGTATAGATGGTATAGTACTTTCTGAGCTTGCTGACTTAGTAGTAGAAGGTGAAGTGTCTTGTGATGCTGAGGGTTGGTGATTGGTTGGGCTATGATTAGAGGATTTTTCATGTCCAATGTTTCTATCAACTCTTGTATAGGTAGTTGATCTGTCCAGATCCTATGCTGTAGGAATGATAGGGACCACAAGTGGATCACTAGGGTGCAGTACCTTTTGCAAATTCAGCTTCTCCTTGTAAGGAAACACTCCTTCATCAAACATTACATTCCTAGTGATTATGATCCTCTTATCCGGAAGCAAAACCTTGTATCCGTTATACTTACTACTGTATCGAATGAACACTCCTGCACATGATCTATATTCCATCTTATGCTTGTTGTAAGTCCTCAGATGAGGATAGCATAAGCATCCAAAAACTCTCAGCCTCTTATAATCAGTCTTATGTCCATAAATCACTTCAAGTGGTGTCTTAAACTGCAGTGGCTTGCTGGGAACTCTGTTTAGAAGGTAGGTTGCAGTCACAAAAGCATCTCCCTAGATATTCAGATGCAAGTTTGATTGTGCTAGTAAGGATAACCCCATGTCCACAATATCCTTATGTCTTCTTTCTGCTAGCCCATTCTGCTGAGTTGTATAGGCATAAGAAATTCTATGTGCAATCCCATTATCTTGGAAATTTTTTATAAGTGCAACATACTCTCCTCCACCATCGCTTTGAATCATTTTGATCCTTTTACTAAATTGATTCTCAACCAATGCCTTGAAACCGACGAAAGCATCATCTACATCTGATTTGGCTTTTAACAAGTATATCCAAGTGAATCTGGAATAGTGATAAATAAAGCTTACATATTAGCTACAATTATTAGCAGTTTTAACATGACAATGACCCCATAAGCCTTTATGAACAAGTTCAAATGGAGCAGTTGTTTTGCATGTATTTGTGGTGTTTTTCTCATATTTTTAATTAGAGTTTTATGTTGATCTTAGTAGTTTTGAGTCATGTTTATTTAGGTTTTTCGCTTGTTATCTTGTTTTTGTTGTTTTTAGTGTTTCTAGTTAATTTCATATTTAATTGGGTTTAATGGTTCAATTAATTTGAGGATTGGTGAAATTCTTGGGTTTTTATGTTCAAAATCCTATTTTTATAGGTAAAGGCATTAAGGGCCAAAGTTCAAAGCCAAGCCAAGCCAAGGCGTGCCAAAATCGGTGCCAAAGAGAGGCTCCAAAATGCCAAACTCTCTGGAATACTATCCAAAGCACGCCAAAACCGGCGCCTTGGTCGCCAACTCGAGCCAGGCCACGCCCTCTCTCGCCAGTGCTCGCCAACCCTCGCGCAGGCGCTCGCCAACTCTCGCCAGGTGCTCGCCAACTCGCGCACGCCCGCGCCATCCACACGCCAAGTCCGGCGCCAAGCGACGCCTGCCCACGCCACCTCTCGCCTGCCAGCGCCCAGGCTCGGCCATGGCCGAGCCATCTCGGCCAATTGTGAGCCATGGTCGAGCCAATCAAGCCAAAATGATCCAATATGGTCAACACGGGTCAAAATTGGGTCTAACCCGGGATTTTAAAGGCTTTGAGGTCAAATTGGCCCATGTAGACCCAAATTAACCTTAGTATAAATAGACTACAACTCTCATTTTATTATGAGGACTGAAATTTCCTAAACTTGCATGGGTTTTGGAATATTTTCTCTCTCTTGTTCTTAGTTTAATTTTCAAGCTTTTTGCCTTGGGTTTGTAAGCTCAAGATGAATCCAAATACTCATTTAGATTAGCACTTTCATTGTAATTCAAGTTTTGGGATTCTCCATTTAATTTTAGTAAGCTTTCCTTTTTATTTCAAGCTTTGGTCTTCTTTTTCATGCTTGTTCTTCAATTATGCCTTTTGTCTTAGATACTTGATTTCATGATGAAACTTGTGAATTGACTATGGATTCTAGTTGAGTGACACACCTAGGCTATAGATCGGGTCCTTGATCATCTTGATTTTGAGTTTTTCTATTGCTTTATTTTGAATTAAATTTCCATGCATAGTTTTATAATGAATCTTAGATCTACTCTCCGTTTCTTGTTATTTTCCTTCAAGATTTAAACTTTTACGTCAATTTTCATTGCTCTTTACTTTGGTGCTTTCAATTTTTGTCAATTTGCATTATTTGAGTTTTCATGCATGGTTGTACCTTGTGCATTCATGGTAGTACATGGTGAAACTTTGCATCCTCTTGCTTATTTTCTTATTTTCTTGTATTTTCAATTGAGGCATACGACCGAGGCATCCGACCAACTTGTCATTTCAATTTCTAGTTTAGTTTAGTTAGTTTAATTTCGTTATTTTCATTTTCCTCTTATTTTTCAAAGCTTGAAACACCTTGAAACTTGCAATTGAATCGAATTCCGATAATACCAAGCTAATAGAACCTTTATTTCCAAAAACCACGAAAAACTACACTTCATCAGTGTAGACAGAATCCGAATCAGAGAAGGGTAATTGATGACTTTTGGCAAGAACACAAGATTGACACAAACTGAAATTTTTGTTAACTTTAAAAGATATATTACAATCCCTGAGGGCTCTCTTAACATTATCAAAATTGATTTGTCCAAGCCTTTGATTCCAAAGATCAAGGTTGGAACACTGATTTATTTTAGCAGAAAAATAAAAAGGCTGAGGAAATGAAAATACAGAAGCTTTATTGTCAATATTGTGGTTTTGAAGGTTGAACTGGTACAATCCGTCTTTAAGTATGCCCTTGAGCAGGATTTCTTGAGTGGCTAGGTCATTGACAAGACATAAAGAGGGATGGGATTCAAAAAACACATTACTATCCTTGGCAAATTGTGAACAGATAGAAGATTTCTAGTGATATTGGGAACATGATGAAGAATCTTTAGAATGAAAATTTTGTGGCTAATGGGGTTATTAGAGTTCTTGAGGAAAGAGTTACCAAAATGAGCAATGCTAGCTCCTTCACCATTTCCCATCTGCAGCTTGTTGTAGCCATGATACTCAGAAGCAATGTTTAGATTCTCCAGCACATTAGTCACATGGATTGAAGCTCCTGAATCAGGGAACCAACTCATTTCAGACCCTACATCGGAATAAGTAGTCAGTCCAAACATTTGGACAATATTGAGGGTAGGACTTCTTTTTGCAGATGTGATCCTTGCTGAGATGAAGAGGCGTTGTTTTTGTTTTGACTATCATATCTAAACCAATACTTATCAACAGTGTGGCTTGATCCTTGGCAAATCTGGCAGAGAGGCCTATTGTCTTGACTTCTCCCTCTAGAGCCATTTCTTCCTCTGATGGACTGATTGTTGAATCTGCCTCCTCTTCCTTGGACAAAATTAGGATTATATCCTCTATTGTTCCGAGTCACAATGCTGGCAAAGTTCTGTGATCCTTCAGAGTTGATAGTAGAGCCTTGATTCATCTCCATCCTAGACTCATAAATGAGGAGTAAGGAATGAACTTTAGAAAGTGAGTGAGGAGGATATCTTGATGTCACATTTACCACAATCGAATCATAATATGATCCTAGTCTAGTGAGGATGTGAAGAATTTGATTTTGTTCAGACACTCTTTCTCCAACAACAGCAAGTAAGTCACAACATCTTTTGATCTTGTTCAAATACTCTCGCTTGGATAAAGTCCTTTTCTTAGAGTTTGAAGTTTCAACTTGTATTGCATCACCTTAGCAGGAGATTGGCTAGCAAAATTATTTTCTATGGTCTCCCAGATCTCCTTTGCAGTGCTCAATCCAACCATTAAAATCCTGATTCTCTCAAATAAAGATGAAAGTAGCCAAGAGGCTAAAAGCTGATCCTGTCTCATCCATTGTTGGTATTCAGGATTTGGCATGGTTTGCCTTGATTATTCATCAAGAATGAATTTTTCTGGAGCTGCTGAGACTCCCTTGATGAAGCCTTCAACACCATATCCACGTATAGCTATTATAACTTGTTGCTTCTAAATGAGGAAGTTTGATTCATCAAACTTAGTAGAGATAAGCTGACTGTTTGGTTGAATAAGGGGTGTTTGGTTGGTTGTGGTGGTGTTATGTGTGTTTGAAGTGGCCGTATCAAACATGATAATGGATTTTCCCTAAAAGAAAAGACTCAGATTTTAAAAGGGAACATGATCATGTGGCTCTGATACCATGAAAATAAAAGCTAAACAAATCATTAAATATAAAGATGAAAGCTACAAAACACATGTTGAACACAAAGCAAAAATTCATTAATTACTTTTCAAGAATTGCCATACAGTTTTTGTTGAATGAAAAGCAATACATTTAAGCATCCTTTTATAAACCTACAACTAGGATTTTGAGCTTGCTCCCGAGGTGACTGGTGCGTGCCAGAGTTGCTGAGCTCATCAAAGCCGTTCATCTTCATACATGTGTCATTATCATATGGCCCGTTGTACCTTTCCCGTCTCTTAGCACAGCTCTCATTATCCATTGCCACTCGGTTGCTCCAGCCATTTAGCTTGTAGTGCTGATCACTACGCGCGCAACATCTGGTGTGTCTTTTACATAGATATTATTTAAAACTTGGTCAGTTGCTTCACATCATTTAAGTATTCCGAGCAATGATGTATTTATTTCCAATCAAACCCTTAAATCAAAGTATCAAATTTATAATTAGAGCTACAAACTTTTAGCAAATAAGGATTCTGCTTATTGTTCAAATACATTGCGTAGAATCCACTCTTCAATGCTTTGTGCCATTGCAGAAACAAAGCACATCAGAAGAAAGATCAAAATCAAATCAAAGATAAAAAACAAATAATGAAACTTAAAAAAAAGTTGGCATTTGGATCAATAACGAATAATATTTCTTCAAATATTATTAAAGGAAAGAAAATGTTAAAATGGTGACTAAGCGTAAAGATTTATGTTCCACATAAACTGCAGAAATTCTGAACGTTGTCCCACCTTAACTTGTTTAAAATTAACAGGACATCGTTTTGGTAAAACAAAATTAGAACTAGTTACTTATAGAAATGGTATGATGCCAGAAATGTCAATAATAAGTAGACAAATGGGCATATCTTTAAATTTTAAAATCATATACTTATATGAATTTTATTAATTTGCGTCATTAATTTTTCTTCTTATCGACACATTTGATCTATGATACTTTAACATTTGAATTTAAGTTTATTTCAATGATTTTGAATTAATTTTGGTCTTGAGAAGGACGATTGTATACCTATGATTGGAGCTTAAACGAGAAGGAGCCGATGTTGAATGTAGTCAAAATACACGTAAAATGTAAATGCACATGCAACCAAAATGTAATTTTCTAATTTTTCATTTCATGTACAAACAATATAAATAGGGAAGCTGGAACTGTAACTTCATTATGAAGTAATATGAGAACAGAGCTGAACTATTTGTTCAAAGCAATTCATAATACAATAATGGTGATTTCACATTTCTACATGGTATCCAGAGCTTAGGTCCTAAATTTTCGAAATCACAGCCAGATCTCAAGAAGAAAGTCGAAGGACGATCATGGCAAACAGAAATGCGGCGAATGTATTACCGGTGCTAACTTCAAATACAACTTCTTCATCTGCAAATCAGATCGCGATTCGAGAAAATGATCCACTACATATGCAAGGATCGGATCATCCGGGTATGGCATTGGTTACAACTCAGCTCAATAGTAACAACTTTCTTCCTTGGAGTAGATCTGTAAAAATTTCACTCGGCGCAAAAAACAAATTAGGGTTCATATATGGTACGATCACAAAACCTGAATTGAGCTCTGTTTCGTATGATCAATGGAGAAAAGTAGATTACGTGTTTCGTATGATCAATGGAGTAAATTAGATTACATGATTCCCTCATGGTTGTTGAATTCGATTTCAAAGGAAATTGTAGAAGCATTTCTGTATACTGATTCAACCCGAGAATTATGGACTGACTTATGTGAGCGATTTGGGGAAAGCAATGGACCACTCTTATTTCAGCTTGAAAACTTTCTCAGTGAAGTAATTCAGCTGCTGTATATTTTACAAAATAAAAAAAATTATGGGATGAATACTCGAATTTAATTCACATTCCAGCATTAACATGTGGTTCTGCAAAGGGCCTGCAGAAAATTGAACACAACAGGAGGTTAATGCAATTTTTGATGGGACTAAATGGTAGTTATGAACATGTTAGAAGCCAAACCCTCCTGATGAATCCATTACCCACAGTTAATGAGGCTTACTCTATGGTTTTGAGGGTTGAGAAGCAGAGAAATCTACAATGCACAAATGTTGATTCACAGGATAATTCTGCTTTACTCACCAGATTCGCCAACACATGCAGAAATTTTGGGAATCCAGGTAGATTTGTACAAAATCAGAATAATGGTTCACAAATCAGAAATAGTAGCTATAATAAGAATGCACAACACAACTGGAGCTCAAACACTGGAAATTCCTTGGGAAAAACAAACTTAAGAAGAAGCAAAGAAGAAAAATACCAACTGATTTGTGATCATTGTAAAGGCACAGGACATGAAAGGGATGAATGCTTCGAACTACATGGCTTCCTAGATTGGTATAAGGACCTCAGAGAACTAATGGAGGAAGAATCAAGGGAGGTGTTAAGAATTTCTCAGCCAACCAGCTTGATATAGCAAGTCTAATCCAACAGGAAGTGAATAAGTACTTTTCTGGAAAATCAACCTCCAATGATCACAACACAAGAGGCAATTTTGTAAACTTTGTGAATTGTGAAGAGGATCCTGTCCTACATTTGCATTATCAACCCATGATGCAGTGAAGCCAGGAAACTGGATTATTGATACAAGAGCCAGCAAACACATGTGTAATTATAAAAGGATGATGACAGATATCAAGAATGTTGAATCTCCTATTTCAGTCTTCTTACCTGATGGTTCACAAAAGCCAGTGACACATATAGGTTAGGTACATCTAAATAATTACCTCACCCTGTCAGAAGTGCTATTTGTACCATCTTTCAAGTACAATCTACTTTCAGTAGCTCAAATAGCAGCACAGTCAGATGTGAAGAGTACATTCTACTCTGGCCATTGCACTCTTCAAGATCCACAAAATAACCTGATTTTAGCTGAGGGAAAGCTTGTTGGCAAGCTTTATGTGATGTTACCTAATGATACATAAAGTCAAATGACACCAATCTACACAAACAACTCCTTGACCAAACAAGATATCCCATTTGATACTTGGCACAAAAGGCTAGGTCATCTTTCTCCTCATACTATACAATACATGCCAAGTATTAAACTCCTGTGCACCTCTTCAATCAAAAATCAATGAAACCCCTGTGACATATGTCATATATCCAAACAAAGCAGGTTACCATTACCTTCTAGCCACATTGAACTGACATTTTTAAACTGCTGCACATTGACATATGTGACCCTTATAATCATTTCTCCATCACCAATACACCTTACATGCTGAGAGTGGTTGATGAATTCAGTAGGGCTACTTGGGTATTCATGATGAGTCATAAATCTAACACTGTGTCAGTCCTAAGAAAGCTCATATTAATGTCTCCTGCTCAGTTTGGTAAAACAGTCAAGAAAATCAGAACAGATAATGGGACTGAGTTCCTAGGGAAAGAATGTCAAGATCTCTTATGCTCATATGAAATTCAACACCAAACCACCTGTGTCTACACATCACAGCAGAATGGTGTTGTAGAAAAAAAACATAGGCACTTACTTGATTTGGCAAGAGCACTCATGTTTGAGTCTAAAATCCCTTCAAAGCTATGGCCATATTCAATTGTTACAGCAACCTATATCATCAACAGAGTCCCTAGTGCACTTCTAAAATGGAAAACTCCTTTCGAAATACTATACGGGCATAAACCTGACCTACTACATCACAGAGTTTTTGGGTGCCTCACTTATGGAACAAATAATTCACCTCATAAGAAGAAATTCACAGCAAGGTCCACTACATGCATAATGATAGGATATTTAAATGGATAAAAGGCATACAAGCTATATGATGTGGACTCTCAAACAATCTTCACCTCCAGAGATGTTTGGTTTTCTAAACACACCTTTCCTTTTCATTCCTCTCATCCAACTTCAAACACTGATCCATTACCATCTGTTGATGTTGCTGAATCATTGATTCAACCTTTTTGGTTGCCTACTTATAAAAATGTGTCAAAAGTTCAATAACTTGCCCGCAAGAGAACGGGATCGCGCGTAGGTTGGCAAATTGACTCGAGTCGTCTCTCGAGGAACATACAACCAGAAATCTAAAATAGTTTGTTCAAACGCAATTACGTATACAAATTGGGGGAAATTTGATGTTGATTAATAACTACGAATTTAAATAGCAAAACATAATTTAAAAACCAAACTTAATTAACTAAACTTAGACTAATTAAATAGTTAATTAACTAATCACTAATTAAAACTAATTAATAATTCAAAGTACCTAAGAACTAACTTTCAGAAACTAAATCAAGGCTAAAAATCCCAAACAGCATGCAGAAAACTAATTCAATTAACATACGAATTTAAATAAACTAAAAACTGCTAAGGGTTACTGCTAAGGGTTGCTGCTAAGGGTTGCACCAATGGTTAACAGTAATGGTTAACTATGAAAACTATGAATATTCAACGCATGAATGAACTTCAACCAAGTAGAACATCAAACATCCTGTAATAAGCATGAAAAATTGAAAATAAACTGAGATTAATAACTAAATACGTTCAGCAAAACCAAACAAAGCGAACATAAACTAACTATTATCGAAACTTGAAAACGAATAATTGAAACTAAGAAAACTAATTAAAAGGTTCAGATTACTTGCTATAGCTATTGGAACAGAAAGTACTCCGGCTATTCCGGAGAGTAAACGCAGCGAAACGGACGAAAACGGATGAACGGTGTCGAACGGGCTCCAGAACTCGTCGTCATCGAATCTTTGATCTCCCTTCGATCCTCGTGTTTTTGGTATTTTTAATCGGTCTCCAAACCCTAGGATTATGTTTATGGTAAGTATTTAGGGTTAGCACACGCACACACAGACCTATATGCTCGAAATTTGGATTAAGGAGGGTATTTATAGATTTTTTGAACTGGGCCGAAAAATCTATTCTGGGCTTCCAGGGCCCGCTAATGGTTACTCGCTAACGGTTATAGCAACCGTTAGCAGTAACCGTTAAATGCTTTTATTTTGCATTTCGGGCTGACGACAACGGTTATAAGGCAACCGTTATATAAAGTTACCGTTAGCTCTTGAATTCAGCACTCTGATCGTTAACATCGGTTGTAAGTAACCGTTAAGGTTAGCGGTAACAGCTAACGGTTGGAGTGACCGCTAAGTGTAACCGTTAGCCTCAACGACAACGGTTTCTGCATCATAACCGTTCTAGAAAGTCTGTTAGCTTCAATTCTTGCTACTTCCTCACCGGAAAGCTCGATCATCATAATTCATCTCTAACATGCTGAACTCTTCCGGTTACTTAGCTATAAAGTGAAACCATAAATAATCACTTATTTGCATCAATTTAGCTCAAATTATGGTAAAACAAGTTGGAAGTACAAAAATACAAAAATAAGAATAAACTATCAAACTTATACCAAAACAATAAGAAAAATAAACTAAAACACCTACTAAAATCAAGACAATTGCATGCTAATCAACTACCCCACGCTTTATTTGTTTGTTCGTCCTCGAACAGAAGTTAGATTCAAAGTGTAACTTAGAAAGAAAATAAGTTCAAGTAATGAGTCGTGCGTTGCTACATAGATAATTTTGAAAATATAGGCACTAGTCACGCAACATCAAACACTCCACCCTTATTACATTGTCACTCTAAAATCAAATTCATGCATCCTCACAAAAGGTAATATATAAGGTGTACGCTCAAAGAACTCAAGTATTTTCTGCATGGGACGTGTATACGCTCAAATCATACAAATGCAAGTATAATAAACAAGAACCGAAAATAAATTTCTTTTCAATCGCAAATTAAGTGTGTTATCAAAATAAGAATCGGAAAAGGTCTTTTCAGGTTGTAATGTAAGGCTCTTTGGACGGGTATGGAATATAAGTCGTGTGGCTAAATAACTCACTCAACCTAATCTAATCACGAAGCAAGTTGCTTCACCTCGTTCAAAAGAAAAACCTCACTAAACACTCATAACGTAGCCTTAAGATTTAGGCTATTTCTCAACTCGCAAATCGTAAAGCCGGCTTGTCTCTCAAACCACTTAAACAATTGAAGATTATAACACGCTTCTTACACAACTCTTGCCTTTTAAACATTAGGCTTCATAAGAAAATAAAAAATAAAACACAAGCCTTAATTAGCGCGTAGGCATTGACTAACACATATTCAACTAGACTCACCATCCTTCTTTTTCTTCTTCTCTTTTTTTTTTATTTCCCCCTTATTATAATTTTTTATGGGGTCATTTTTTTTTCTTTTTCGGATAGTGGTCTTTTATTACAAAAATTCATAAAATCATAAATTCATAATAAAAATCCCAAAACTCCAATAACCAATAAAAATAACGAACTCCTACCCCACGCTTTTAATGGGTTGTAGGGGTCGACTCAAAAACACTCATGGCTATAGGCATGGATTATTTGGCTATGAATGGCTCATTCGAAATTTATAGTGGCTAAAATATATGGATATGGTCGGAATAGGGTTTTATATGTGCCTTAACCTCATTTTCAAAGTCAACTACACCCAGCGGTTTCAAAGAGATATCAAGACTGAAACTCATTCAAGCACATGCAAAGATGATAAACACTCAAGCTACTCACAGGCTTTTTGCATGAAAAGTTTTGAATTGACGCTGTTTTTAAAGTTTTGCGAAATCAATTGCGTCCAAGTACCATTTTACAATATATAAATAATAATTTTGAAAAATTTTATGCACTCATGCACGCTCAAAGACAAGAACATCAAATCATACGTAGTCAACTTCAATAGGCAAGCCATACAAACATAATATCGAGCGGGAATAGTAATCAATCACGTAAAAAGATTTCAAATTGCACAATTTTTCAAATATAAATCACACTCAACCATCCCCCCCTCTAAAAATTCGGAAAACTCCTGGTTGCCATAAATATAAAGAAAATAAGTGCAAGGGAGATAAGAAAACATCCCTGAAAAATTGATGGTCGAGTCTCTCCAAAAACGCTTGTGCAATTATCCTTCGTTTCAGACCACGTGATTGGATTGTCTTGAACAAACCTATAAAAATAAAAGTAAACAAAACAAGCAAACAAACCATAATTGCGATCAATTGCTACGCGCAAGTGCCCGGTGGCACGTCTTTCGGGATTTGAAATGGCCGGATTGTGGCTAACTTGGGTCGGATTGCGACCTCGATCGATAAAAATTAGACGACAGACGCTACTAGCGGTAAGCTCATCGTTATCCCTGATTGTTGCGGCTAGCGGTAAGTTAAGCGGTTGATCGTCATAGTTAACCCCTTGAGTGGAGCTAGCGGTAAGGCCTTGAGGTAGGTTGCTACCGCCATATAACCGTTAGGTTTCCAGAGTAAGTGATTTATCGTACTTTCTGCACATCAACACACGCATAAACATACCACAGCAATTGACACAATATAAAGACAAAAATAAAAATCAAAAGAAAATTAAAGAAAATGAAAACTAACGAACGCTTGAGTTGCCTCCCAAGAAGCGCAACATTTAACGTCTTATGCTCGACGTGATTCCACGTGATTAAGTTTTTGCCCGTGGGGGCTCCATTAAATTTTCTTTACCACGATCGCGATTTAGCCCACGTTTCTCGTAGAAAGGTTTGAGTCTATGCTTGTGGACATCGAATTTCGACTTCTTACTCTCATCGTATAGAGTGGTGATTCGAGCTTTTGTGTGTGCCTACTTTATAAATAATTATCAGAAATTTAATAGCTCGCCTGCAAGAGAACGGGATCGCGTGTAGGTTGGTAAGCTTAACTCGAGTCGTCTCTCAAGGACTAACGTTCGGAATTCTTAATGTTTGTTTAATCACAATGTTTAACACGAGAACTTGTATAAATTTGATTTCTGTAAACTATAATTACGAGATTAAAAAGCAATAACTAACTATCTTGAGCTAATTAAATTAAACTAATTAACCAACTATAATTAACTAGCATGGATTGAACTACGAATGCGACTATCAAGCATATGAATTCTTAAGAACAAAATTAATTCTAAAATTCCCAAGCAATTGCATATCATAAACTAA
>BMAC01000257.1:280161-342370 GCA_014905375.1 Phtheirospermum japonicum | reverse complement strand
ACATCCAAAAGAGGAAGGTTGATGTTGACGTTCTTCAGCAAGTTTTAAAGCTCCATGAACTTCTTATTTTCTTTTGCTGGTCGAAGACGGCTTGGAAACGGAACTTTTTTGATTATCGACAAAGTGAGAGTCTTGTTTGTGAGCTTCCCCTTTAAAGATCCCAAAATGTAAGGTCTTGGTGTCTTATGCAATTGTTCTATCGGCTTGGATTCATCTCCATTTGGCGATGCCTGCGTTGGACTCTCCATCATCTCTTCATCCCTTCCGTCATTTAACTTAACTCTATTATCGATCAGTTTTCCACTGCGTAGGACTTTAATCGCTGAGGCTTGCTCCGTTTGACTCGGAAACTTGTACTTTTCCTTGTTTGATCTCGCAATGTCAGTCGCCATTTGTCCTATCGTCCTATCAATCCTCTCCACACTCTTAGCAAGATCATGCACTATCTTGGAGAGACTGTCAATACTATTCATTCTTTTTGAGAGGTCGTCTATCTTTGCATTCACTTTTACAAGTCCCTCTCTATTAATGAGCGTCTCAGTCACTTGACTTTGTTGCCACACCAACAATTGATCATTTGACTTAACCGGATTTGACGTTTGCCCCTTTGTAGGCGGTGGTGAAGGAAGGTACCGTGGGTCGGTCTGTGGCTTCATCGGCGCATAATGTGGGTTCTCAGGACCCCACTTGAAAAAGGGAGAATCACGCTGTGCCTGAAATTGGTTTGTGGGTTTCTGCCCAGAATTGTTGTGTTGGAAATTTTGCACGGCGTTGACCTCTATGTTCGATTCATCGTCAGAAGTCACCGAACACGCATTCGCTCCATGTCCAAATGATCCACAAATTCCACATGTCTCTTTCGAAGGTTGCGATTGTTGCTTCATCATCATGTTCGTCAGTAACTCCACTTGCTTTGTAATTTTATCGATCTTGTCATCCTCCGCTCGCGCAACTGAAACCTCATTCACTCTAAGTTTCCGAGGCCTTGAACTTGTTTGCCTCGACTTGTCACTTATTAATTCAAAAAGATCTCTTGCTTCTTCCGCGGTTAAGCCCCCGAAATCTCCTGCTCGTGTTTCCACTTGCTGCTTGAAACTCGGCAATAATCCTTCATAAAAGTAATTGTTGACCATTTCGTCATTGTTACCATGGTGCAGACATGCATTTAGGAGTTCCTTAAAACGATCCCATGCCTCGTGAAACAATTCGCTATCCAATTGCTCGAAGTTGGAAATTTCCCTCCTCAACTTTGTCGTCGTTTGGGCCGAGTAAAATATTCCCACAAATTTCTTATAAACCATCCCCCAATTTGTTAGGGAATTAGGTTGCAATTAATTAAACCATCGTTTCGCTTTATCTTTCAGGGTACTAGGGTAGTATCTCATTCTAAGCTGTCCTTCACTGAGTCCTCGATCTTGAATCCCAGAAAGTGCTATGTAAAATTCTCGAACGAACTCGAGTGGGTCTTCATTTGGCAAACCATAGAAAGAAGGTAGTCTATTCAAATCGTCGGTCCTCAAGTTGTAGTTCCTAGCCGCTTGGCCTAAAACTATCGCTGAGCTATATGGTCCAATGGTTGGACATGCGAGATCACCTTGTTTTCGTATGTTTTGATATCGAGGGGCATGTCTTCCTCCGAAATTTGCACGTCTCCCTCCAAAATCGTCCCTATCCTCATAGTAATTATCTTCGTTAAACTCGTTCTCATCCTCATATTCATCGTCTAGTGCATCGTCGTCTTCACCATCATAGTACTGCCGTCCTCCTCGTCTATTTTGGAAAGGGTTCGACGCTCGCTCCTGATTTAAGTTCTCATTTTGTTGTTGGTTATTTTGGGGCTGGGGCCCGCCATTACCAACTTGGTTGCGTAAGAACTCCACGTTTGCACGAGCGTTGTATGCTCGAGCTTCCGCTCGATTCCTAAAGTGCTGTGGACGGTTGACTTGATTTCCTTGAATCACTGCTTGACGATTATCTTGGCCTTGGGGCTCCCCGTTGTTTGGATTATTGAGGAACTGGTTTCCTTCTTGATTCTCTTCGTTATTTATCCTTTGGTTGTTTCCGTCGTTATGCGCTTGATTAGGATCAAGAATCGGTGGATCTTCTTGATGATTGTCGTCTTGTGGGTCTCCAAAGTTTAGATCATTGGTAGGTCGCATCCCATATGGTTGGTATCGTAGAGGGGTATTATTATCATTTCCTTGCCCTCGTCCACCATTCATTCGTCCTCCTCCTCTTCCTCCTGGTCCTCGGCCTCCAATAGGGGTAGTGTTTGACATGTTGGCCGAATTTATTTTAATTGCGTCGGGGGAATGAAAGAGTCTTCTCGGTCTCCCAACTCGTTCGATGTTGTATATATATATAGCAAGTTCGTTTCTAAGACTTCGACGTCCTAGRATCAACAACAAACAACATCAACGCATCGAGTGGCAAACAAAGAACCTTTATAAAAATAATCGGACAAGCATAAAATAACACGAACAAACATTATCAAAACCTATTTCAGTCCCCGGCAACGGCGCCAATTTTTGATTCGAGCTTTTGTGTGTGCCTACTTTATAAATAATTGTCAGAAATTTAATAGCTCTCCCGCAAGAGAACGGGATCGCGTGTAGGTTGGAAAGCTTAACTCGAGTCGTCTCTCAAGGACTGACGTTCGGAATTCTTAATGTTTGTTTAATCACAATGTTTAACACGAGAACTTGTATAAATTTAGTTTTTTGTAAACTATAACTACGAGATTAAAAAGCAATAACTAACTATATTGAACTAATTAAATTAAACTAATTAACCAACTATAATTAACTAGCATGGATTGAACTACGAATGCGACTATCAAGCATATGAATTCTTAAGAACAAAATTAATTCTAAAATTCCCAAGCAATTGCATATCATAAACTAATTAACCAAGCATAGGCAATAAATGAACTAAGCATGAACAATCTCATCACCAAGCATGAACGAAGGTAAAACGCAGCAACTAATTAATTATTAAAAACGAATTCTAAGGTTCAAAGCTTCAGCGATTCAATGGTTCAAACGATTCTAATTATCAAACGGAAAGCAATAAATACTTAAAAATATAAATTAACTAAGAATTAATCTAAAAGAAATAACTAAAGTTTAGAGAACTTATTAATGTCTAAAAAGTGCTGAAAGATTGTTGTAGATACGGACTACGAACGGTTGATCTTGGTCAATAAAATCGGAGCTTGAACGAACGTCTTCGTCTCGGTGCTTCGGATCTTGAATCTTCGACGTAGAACTTGAAAATATATTGGAGGGTGTTGAAAATAGGTTTCTCAACCCTAGGTAAGTGTCTTGGGTCGTGGTTGTTTGTTTAAACCGAAGTATGAAGGGTTTATATAGTTATTGTAAGTCTTGGCGCGCAAGAAACCCTAAAAATCACGAAACTGGGCCGTCGCGTCGACGGTGCGTCGACTGACGCGTGCCAGTGCTCGGCGTCGGTGCTGCCTAGGCGTGCGCGTCGGCTGGGCGGGTGCGTCGACATCGACATTTCAGCAAGTTGCGTCGACGGTGCGTCGACATCGACGCTTCAGCAAGTTGCGTCGACAGTGCATCGACGCTGCATCGACTGACGCAGGTCTTGGCTCGCGTCGACGGTGCGTCGACGGTCGCGTCAGTCAACACGACTGCGCGTCTGTCTCCAATTCTCAATCTTTTGCTACTCGTTTCACCGGAAAGCTTGTTCTTCACTTCTTGAACATCGAACCTCGTCTATTACGCGTTGAACTCTTCCGGTTACTTTGCTGTAAGGTGAAAAACAATGAAGTATCACCTACTTGCATCAATTACGATCAAAATACGGTAAAATAAGTTGGAATTATAGAAATACGAGATTAAGCCTAAATCGTCCAGCTTATATCAAAACAATAAGAAAAATAAACTAAAATACTAATAAAAACCAAGATAAATTCGTGCTAATCAAGTGGCAACTCCGTACTCATCCATTTCCGTTATCATAAATGGTCCACTCCATGCGGCCTTGATATTGGTTGGTTCAAATTTACGTTCGGAATTATAGAGCACTAGTTGACCAACGTTGAACTTCTTGTCATAGACCTCGCTCGAATTTTTCTTCTTTGTCGTCCAATCCTTGCTATTCTATGCCTCGCCTTTGTTCCTTGCACGTTTGGAATTGTTGTAGGGGTCAAGGGAAACGTACTCCGCACGAGTTTGTGGTGGTTTCAACTCCACTTTTGGCTTGATCTTTGATGCGTTACTCTCTTTGCGTAATGCAGCACTACAACCAACAATTCCATCTATGATTTCTCCTATATCAATTTCCAACAATTCGATCAATTCCTCTCCACTCAAATGCTCCTCATCGTCCCCGACGTCAAACTTTTCTATAGTGGTAACGCTTTGGAGGTCATGGACACAAGAATCGATTAGATCTACAAATGAACACTCACCTCGCATAAATGATGAAGTGGTGTTATGGATGTCTTTAAGTGAAAACGTTACTGACTCGCCAAAGACAGACATGGTCACCCTTCCTTTGTTCACATCTATTAAAGTATGAGAGGTGGACATAAATGGTCGACCCAGCAGAATAGTATGCTCCATGCCTTCTTTTGGAACTTCGCCGACATCAAGCGGTTTTCTAAGGCATCAATACACCCTTCCTTGAACTAATACATCTTCAACTATCCCAAGCGGTTTTCTAATTGATCGATCCACCATTTGTAGTCGCATCGTAATCGGCCTCATTGTTCCAAGGTCAAATTCTTTATATAGTGAGTACGGCATCAAATTGATCCCTGCACCAAGGTCGAGCATTGCACGTGCCGTTTGCCCCTTTCCTAAGGCAATAATTATGCAAAAACTCCCTGGATCTTTCTCCTTTTTGGGTAGCGGACCCTTGCATATGGTGCTCACCTCTTTGGTTAACTCCTTGAAAAATTTAACGTATGCGGGCATCGTCTTTATCACATCTAGTAAGGGGAGATTAACGTTCACGTTTTTCAGTAAATTGTACAACTCCATAAACTTCTTGTTTTCTTTCGCCGGGCGAAGTCGACTTGGAAAGGGACATGGTCATAACTAGTCAAATTCTTTGGATGGTCAGTTGCTGAATTGTTCCTCCTTTTTAACGCTCCCGGCACATATGGATTGGTCGATTTATGCATAAGATCGGCTGGTTTGGTTGCATCTTCTTGCGATTGGGTCTCGGTTTTCTCTGTGCTTTCTTCCTTTTCTAACTCTATGCCATTATCGATCTCCTTTCCACTTCTCATCACATGAATATCCGAGGCGTGTTCCGTTTGGCTCGGAAATTTATTTTTCTCCTTCGACAATGTTGCTACAGTCGCGGAAAATTGTCCTATAATCATATCCGAATGCCGATGCCCTAGAAGGATTCAAATTGTCGTCAATTGAGCCACGCTCTTTGCAATTAACTATTGGGATATCTTCGACTGGGTGTAGGGAAGGATTGTACAACTTGAATTGAACTGGAAAGGCGTCGGCCGGAATTTCGCATGTTTTCCCAAAAGGGGATCGGACCTCGCGATTTGAATTGGAATCAATTGGGATGCGATTGATGAAATTGATGGACATGGTAGTACCTACAGCTAGTGGCGAAGGTTTTTGAGGGTGGAATTCAACCGGAGAGCCGCCGGATGAGGAATCGCCATTTTTCCCCAAAAGGGGATCGACGCTCAAAATCGTAGGGGTTTTTTGCTTGTTCGAATTGGGGTTGTGTTTGACATAACTGGATGTGAGGGAAGGAAGGTTGAGAACATCGGAGGGTAAGGCTCCATTAATCCAGTTAACCGGCGCCGGAGACGATGACCCAAAAGTTTCGAATTTTTTTAAGAAATTGGAATAAAAAGGGGAGAAGGAGCGGCGAGCGGGGGAGATGAAAGGATGAAATGAATATTATAATTAAAGATAAAATTTAATCCAAAAAGTCCTTGAGAGAGGCGTTCTTAATAGTACAACATTCCAGAACATCTTTTTTAAAAACGTTTTCGATATTTAAAATACGAGAACGTCGTTTTTAAAGATGTTCTTGATATTTAAAATACCAGAACGTCTTTTTTAACAACGTTCTGGATATCTAATTTACAAGAACGTCCTTTTAACGATGTTCTGGATATCCTGTATACCATAACGTCTTAAAAAAAGATGTTTTGGTATGTGACACTTTTATTACAAAAATGCCACTGCCTGACATTCAAGAACGCCGCCTCCTGAGGAGTTCTTAAATGTCTGTTCTTGAATCCTGTTTTTGTACTAGTGAGGTCTTTTTTATCCTGCTGATTCTCCTAACACCTTGACAGCATATAGTGATGCAGATTGGGGTTCTTGTCCAAATACTAGAAGGTCTCTCACTGGATATCGCATATTTCTTGGTAATGCTTTAGTTTCCTGGAAAACAAAAAACCAAAACACAGTCTCTAGATCATCTGCAGAAGCTGAATACAGGGCCCTTGGTTCTGCTGCTTGTGAACTAAAATGGATATCTTATATTGCTACAAATTTCAGGCTCAATATCCCAGTTCCTGGACAACATGGCTGCTTTACATATCTTGCAAAACCCATGTTTACATGAAAGAACCAAACATCTAGATATTGATTGTCATTTGGTTCGTGATCATTTCAAAGATGGTTTCCTGGCTCCCCGTTTCATCAACTCTTCACTTCAACTTGCAGATATTTTCACCAAGGCTCTCCCAGCTCATCAACTACATTTTCTCTTAGGCAAGATGGGTGTTGTTGATCACCATAGCCCATCTTGAGGAGGGGGTGTTTAATGTAATCAAAATACACGTGAAACGTATATGCATATGCATATGCACATGCAACCAAAATGTAATTTTCTGATTTTTCATTTCATGTACAAATAATATCAATCGAGAAGCTGGAACTGTAACTTCATTATGAAGTAATATGAGAACAGAGCTGAACAAAGAAGTTAGTCGGCACTGTGTTCTTCTTCTACACTGGCTTATCCAGTGCCAGCTCATATTCGAAAATTACACGAATTGGGCCAAAAAAATAGAACCGGCCCGATCCATCTCCTTTAAAATAGCACGCCTTGCATGAAGACAGAACCCTAGACATCAGATGGAGAAAACAGGGAGCTGAAGGAAGAACATCAGATTCGAACAAAAGAGACGGTTGAGAAAAAGAAAAATTGCAAGAGGACGAGACGTGAGACGAGTTATAACACCACAAGAAGACGTGAGCAGCAACAACAGAGGAACAACAGGCACGTTTTTGATAGAGCTTTGATCGCAAAGACGTTTGATATATATTTCTATCTCTTTTCTTTTATTTTTATTAAGAACATCATGACGTTTGAAACGTATTTGATGAGATTGTGATTTGAATTCCATTACGTATTCTCTACTCGACTCTCTTAAATATTTTTATGTTATAAATTTAATTATTTTTATTATATGATTTCTTGACTTATTATGGCCAACTAGATTAGGGTTTTATATAATTTATGCTAGAATAAGATTCATAATCCGTAATTTTTGAGACGTAATTGTTGCGAGTCTAATTTCACAAGTAGCGACGATTCAGCCTAGTCAATTGGATAACATAAATTCAAGATCTATTAGGTCGAGTTTATGAACTTAATATCTTGTCTATTCCATCGTTTTAGTTTTTTAATACTTCTAGAGTTATAGATTTAAAGAGCTTATTTTTAAATCACTCATCCAGATAGGTTCGATTAAAGAGTTTGTTTTAATTGAATAAAATTAAGAAACGATATGAGTTAACAGTGCATTCTGCTTGTTTTGCAATATGAATTCAAGGGATTAGATTAGAGTTTAGTGTTACATTAAATTATAATTGAATCGAAACGTAGATAAACAGAACTAAGATCTGGAATTCTTCTCAACTTAGAATATTTCATTTTATAATATTTTATTAGTTAATGATTATATTTTAAGTTATATTCATGCTTTAGTTTAATTATTATTATTAGTAGATTAAATCTTTTCAAATATATTTAATTAATTACGTCAATTATGTACGAATAATTTTATTATTCTCTATAGAATCGACCTTTATTTGTCATTTCTACAAAATAGTTGAGGTAAAAAAGATTATTTAATTTATTGTGCTTCAACAACACACCAAGATTTGGGGCCGTTACCGGGAAGCGGTGAGAAATTACTCATACTTATGAGGAAATTGATATAGAGTCTATATTCCACATTATTTTTATTTATTTATTTCATTTTGTGCTTCTTTTCTTTTGTCTTAGAGTAAAAAAAAGTTTAAGTCTGTTTCTTCAACAGACTATTTATTTTTTAAATTTTCTAGTTTTAATTTTGTTACACTTTGGTTTTTCTTCATGTGCAGTTGTGTATGATCACTCGGTCGAGTAGAACAAAGGATTTACATTAAGACCCCGAGATCACTATACGAGATCGAGTTTGTAGATGGTTAGAGAAAGATGCAAGGGAAATGTTCATTCACCTACCTTTTTCGCACTAACTCGACTAAAACAGCGGTGAGCTTAGTGAATCGGAGAGCAAAACAGAGATTATGGCAGGAGACGCAGTTGAGCAAATGTTAAAGCAGCTAGTGAATCCGCATCTCCCTCAATAACCTCTGTGCATAAATTTTCCTGCCCTTGCTAATAATAGCACGTTTGAACTTAGATCGAGTTTAAACCATTTATTGCCTTCGTTTTGTGGCCTTACTGGTGATGACCCGCACAAACACCTCAAGTAGTTTCATGTGGTACTCGAGTATGAAACCTATAGTGGTGATGGAAGAACAATTCAAGATTCAAGCCTTTCCATTTTCCCTCAAGGATTTGGTGAAAGATTGGCTTTATTATTTGCCCTCGGGATCTATCACCACCTTGAACGAGATGGAGAGTTTATTTTTACAAAAGTATTTTCCGGCATCCCGAGTAGCGAACTTACGAAAATAAATATGTGGTGTGAGACAAATGCAAGGGTAGTCACTTAATGAATATTGGGAGCATTTTAAACGGCTAGTGGCACAATGCCCACAACATCAAATTACTGAGCAACCTTTGATCCAATATTTTTATGAAGGGATGAACATAATGGATCAAAACAATATAGATGCAGCGAGTGGAGGAGCATTAGTAGCCAAGACCCCAACGGCAGCGAAAATTCTCATATCCAGCATGGTAGCAAATTCACAACAATTTGGAGGTCGTGATGCACCGTTAAAAATGGTTAAAGAGGTAAATGATTCATCTTTTGAGGATAAATTGATCGAGTTAACCTCTTTGTTAGAAACCTTGCTGCAAGTGGTACTCCTCAGGTTGTACCATGAAGGATTTTCAAAACCACTGACCACAAAACGAAGAATTGCAAAATTCTACTTGATGAGGTTAACTTCCAAAGGATGAAGTATGACCCCTACTCGAATATCTATAATTCGGGATTTAAGGATCATCCAAAATTTTGGTGGATCCAACAAGAATCGCAACCCACGGACCATAATCGTGCGCCACCACAAAATTGGGGGCAATTTTTCAACAGACAACCTTCTAATTCATCCTTAGAGGAGATGATGAAGGCGCTGACCTCAAATACCATGTAATTTCAGCAGAACATGAAGCAATTTCAGCATGACACCCACTCGAGTATTAAAAATCTCAAAAAAAAAAAGAGCCAATTAGCAATCTCGTAAGTTGAATGGATAGCCAAAGTAGTGGAAAACTACCTTCACAGCCCGAGATAAATCCAAGGAATGTGATTTCAGTGAAATTATGGAATGGGAAGCATCTTAAAAAAGCCCAGGCATGCGCTGGAAGACAACGACGAGGGTGAAAAATCCGCTGCTCAGACTGACACTGGGATACACAGTGTCAGAAAAATAGACAATCAGACTCCTGCCATTTCCAAGTCCATCGACATAAACTCATTACCATTTCCCTCGAGGGTGAAAAAGGAGACGTCAGAAGATAAGAAAAACCAAATCTTGGAATTATTTCGAAAGGTGGAGGTCAACATACCCCTGATCGACGCAACTAAACAAGTCCCAAGGTATGCGAAATTTCTAAAAGACCTATGCACCAACAAACGCAAGTTAAAAGGGAACAAGAAGGTGATGAAGTGTGTCAGCCATTTTCCAGAAGAATCTTCTTCAAAAGTGTAAGGACCCAGGTATGTTTTTTATTATTTGTTGTATAGGAAATGTTGGGATCGATCGTGCTATGTTAGATCTAGGAGCGTCAATAAATGTTTTGCCATGATATATTTATGATTCTTTAAAAATAGGACATTTGAGAGGGACTAGGGTTATTATTCAGTTAGCCGATCGTAGTAATGCTTATCCGGATAAATGAACTTGTTTTTTCGGCCGATTTTTATGTGCTTGATATACATGGAGACTCGTCAAATTCTACACCTATTTTGTTGGGGAGGCCGTTCTTGATTACCTCTCAAACAAAAATAGATGTAAGTTACGGTACGCTCACAATGGTATTTGTTGTTCAAGTAATTAAATTTAATATTTATGATGCAATGAAGTTTCTTGAGGATACAAGATCCATTTTTGCTTTAAGTATTATTGATCCTCTTGTCCAGGAGGTTTTTGAGCTAAATTGCACGGATAATTTGGAAGTGGTGCTCACTAAAAACCTGGTGGCCAATGAGGATGAGGCGTTTGAATTTCGTAAAGGATTATTTGAGATTGCGGCAGCCCTACAAATTGCATAACCAATTTAACGAAAGTTCGTTTATTACATTAAGTTGACAGATTCTCACTAGAAAGTTCTTCCCTCTACTGAGCAGGCACATGGCTTGGAGCTTAAATCATTACCTGGTCACTTGAAGTATATTTACTTAGGTGAGAATGAGATGCTATTATTTTGGCAGACTTAAATCTCATGCAAAAAAATGTGTTGATCGGTGTTCTTAAAATCACAACGAAACAATTGGGTGGATGTTGTTAGAGTTTTCGTGGTGTTAAAATAAATCAACGGGTTCTTGGCTCGGTATTATTGGAGATCGATTCAATTGAAGTATTCAATGTGTTTCAAACTTGAAAAATAAAAGAAAACGAAAATAGAGCAATTAAAATAGCTAAACTATCCTAAAAATTGAAATAACAAGTAGGTAGGATGCCACGCCGGATGCCTCATATAGGAATGAAAAGTAGTAATGAAAATAAGTAAGAAAATGCAATGTTTCACCAAGTACAAGCATGCATGCACAAGGTACAACTATGCATAAAATCCTAAATAAAGCAAATTAACCAAAATTGAAAGCATAGATGTAAAGAGCATTGGAAATTAGTAAGAAAGTTTGAAATTTTAAGAAAAATAACATGAAACAAAGCCTATATCTAGGATTAAGCATGAAACAAAGAATAAAAATAAAATTGCAAATAAAGTTTAGCAAAATCTCAAAATCAAGACGATCCAAGGGCCGATCTATGATCTAGATGTGTCACTCATCTAGATTCCATAACCAATTCATAAGTTTCATCATGAATTCAAGGTGATAAGAGAAAAAGCATAAAATGAAGAACAAAACATGGAAATGAAGAACAAGCATGGAATTAAAGCATAAAACATTAAATTGAAAGGAAACTTACTTGAATTAAAGGAAAGAGTAGCAAGCTTAAATTAAATTGCATCAAAAGTAACAATCCAAAGGAGTATTTGGATTCTTCTTAGGCTTACAAACCCAATGAGGTGTTTGAAATTAAATCTAATCTAGAAAAGGAAATTACATGAAAGTTTCAAATTGAATCTAAAACCTAAGAGAGAGAAATTAGATCTTAAAAACTAGAGAGGATTTTTAATCCCAAACCCATGCTTGGGTTGGGAGAAAAATGAGAAGTGTCTCTTCAAAATGAAAGAAGTCTCCTATTTATATTACATTTAATTGGGTTTAAATGGGCCAAAATAGCCTTAGAGGCTTAAAATCCCGATTTTGACCAAGTTTGACCCGGAGGCACCTTCCTAGACCCTTGGCTCGACCTGGGCTCGATTTGGCTCAAGATGGCTCGGCAATTGCGGAGCCTAGGCCCGCATGGCTCGGCAGGTGGCTAGCCTAGGCGGCTGGGTGTGGCATGGGCGCGCGCGGGCTGGCGAGCGCTGGCGTGAGTTCTGGCAAGCGCCTGGCGAGTGGGTTGGTGAGCGCTTGGCGACGAGTGTGGCAAGCGCCAGGCGCTGTGGCGTGAGCGCTGTGCGCGGCTTGCGGGCGGTCTCGGCAGATGCTGTCGGCAGCTTGCGGGCGCTGCGCGCAGGTGTGGGCGGGCCTGCCAGGCGCTACTCGGACACTGGTTAACCCAGTATGGGCAGCGCCACCCAGTGTGGGCATCTTCGCGTGAATTTTGGCGAGTTGTGGCGCGAGTTGGCTAGTATTCCAGAATGTTTGGGCATTTTTGAGCCTCTTTTGGCTTGGAGTTTGACTTGCCTTGGCTAGCACTTTTAGCCTTCAATGCCCTTTACCTATAAAAATAGGAATTTTAAACATAAAAATCCAAAATTGCACTAAACCTCCAATCAATTGAACCATTTAACCCAATTAAATATAAAATTAATAAGAAACACGAAAAACAACAAAAGTAGAAAAACGACTTAAAAACTTAATTAACCGACATAAAAACCGTTAAAACTACAATAAAAACCTAATTAAAAATACGAGAAAAACACAACAATTACATGCAAAACAACTATCCCACACTTATTGGTTTGTTCGTCCTCGAACAACGAAAAGAATCGAGAATGTACATGCAATGAACATTATGTAAAAAGGAAAATCATTGTGCTTATCCTTATAATGTGATGATAGTGTCAACATAGACTCGCTATCTTCATGCATTGCTCGTATTACTCTTTCTTAAATGCAAGCCAAATCGATGACTTCCTCTCCAAGGGATTTTTGAGGGTGTACGCTCAATTCACTCAAGTGTATATAGGACGTGTTTACGCTCAAGTCGGTCAATACATGCACCTTGTCAAGATTTCACAAATCGGACGCTCGAAATTGCTCAAGTACATGACCAAATAAGAATCGAAAGAGGTCTTTATTAAGGGTCGTAATGTTGGCTCTTTGGTAAGGTATGGAACTTTTAAATATAGTGGCTAACACACGATCAAACGTGATCAATAACACACAAAATCCTAATTTCTAAAACCCGAAGCTCATTATCGCTTCACCTTTCCCAATTCACCAAACTTTCATTCGAAACCCTTTTCATACATTTTCACGCTTTCCCGACTTTATTCTTCACAACACTTAGAAACTTTTTGAATTTGCTTCTTTCACGAAACTTAGACCTCTTTGAATTTGGTTTTATACTTGAACGCTCGCTTTATCACTCTTCGTGATTTGTGTTGGAGTGTTATTCCTTTTTTTTTCTTTTTCTTCTTTTTTTGTATAAGCAACTCAAAACCCGAAACCCACAATAGATTTCCCTCACATTTCTCGTCAACTAACAACACACTCTCCCACCTCACAATTATGAAGATACAAGAGCTAAAATCGAGTTCGGCTAACAAGAAACGGGATAAAATCTCAAGGGGGCTCATTTGGGATTTTTAAGTAGCTTACATATATGAATATGGCCGGAACAAGGATGCTATATGTGCCTCGAGGTCATGTTCGAATTCAATCATCTACGAGCAAAATCAAACCTCCTCAATACAATTTCCATAAAAATGCAAGCAAGCCGATAAATCACACAAGGCTACTCACTAGTTTGTACCGAATTTAGGAGCAAAATCAAAAGAGCTTTTAGAGCTTTGCAATCTTTTCACGAGAAAATGTTGATTTTATATATATAGGCGGTTTTTTTGGACGAAGCACAAAAATTCAACCCCTCACACAAGAGGCCATAAACATGTAAAAACCCGACAAGTAAACTATTCAAACTTCCAAGCATGTGGAGTTGTTCAACAATGTAATAACGACTCAAAAGACACAAAAACCGACTCAACCATGTAAATGCGCAAATAGTAAGCGTCACTTCGCCAAGGCTCGATTTAAGAACAACAAAACATGCTTGATAAAACCCGGACCCTAACCACCTACCCACTCCACACTTAAACCATGCAATGCCCTCATTGCATTTTAATGAGAATCAAGTAAAAGGGGTGTGAATAGAAACTCCCTTAACCGAGTGAGTTTGAGTCGAGCTCGGTAGAGTCCACCTAAAAATCAAGCAATCCAAGCAAAAATCGAGCGTGGCTAGTATCTCCCGGCTTCATGACCGCTACTCGCTTATCTAATCACCCAAGATTGAAGTCGGAAAACAAAACACTATACAAGAAAATCACACGAAATTAAAAATTCAATATGTACACGAATCACAACAAAATATTTTTTTTTTATTTTTCAAATTTTCAAATGTTTTTGGATTTTTAAATTTTGGAATGTTTTTGGATTTTTCAATAAAAGAAAGAAAGAAAGAAAGAAATGGAAAGAACTTGGTTACCTCCCAAGAAGCGCTTGTTTTATGTCACTAGCTCGACATACTCCCTTTTCGATCAAGGTGGAAAGATCACGGGAGGGTCCTCCAAAATAATCTCCTCCTTGTCGGAAGGATCCATTCCTTGAAACGTCCTTGGCGCATTGCATAACTCAAATAAGATCCGCCAAAAAGCAGACGTTCCAAGCGGGCAAATGAAACTCATATCGGCTCGGTCCTCGGGTGGGATGGTGGTTTTGAAGTGCCCCGAAAACTCGTCCAAGAAGCGATAGGAATAATGGCCGGCTAGCTTGTTCATCATGTGGTCGATAAACGGGGGAGGGAAACGATCTTTCTTTTTAGCTTCATGAAACTTCTTAAACTCGATCAACATCCTCCAACCTGTTGAAGCCCTCGTGGCCAACAAGCCGCTCTCTCTTGGGCACCAAGTCAATGGGCTTCACCCACTCGCTTTTAGAAATCACAAACATCAAGCCCTCCAATAACCACCTCCAGATCCCGATTTTCACTATCTCCATACGAGGGCTAACTCCCGGTCTCCAACCAATATCCCCCTTAAGAATTTTAAGCACGTCAATCGATCTCTCTTCCTCCTCTCGATCCGAGTTTTCAAAGATGATAATTGGCTTTCACCTCTTCCTCCTCAAGATAATCATCAAGTTTTCCAATCCCATCATCAATAATCTCCACCCCAAGAAAATCTTCAAGCTTCTCAATGGAATCGACTCCCAACCCATCATCAACAATCTCCACCCCAAGCGAATCTTCAAATTCTCCACACTTATCATCCATAACCACCACCTCCCCCTCTAAAAAGTCATCGTTGCCCTCAACGACACACCGAGAATCATCTACACATAAATCGGGGTCACATAGAGGCACAACAGACTTATCATGTAGAACAAGGGGCTCAACAACCTCGCAACAATCCTTAATATCGACATCCGGGCCAACCTCCTCCTCATTGCTCCTCTCTTCCAAACAAACTCGTTCGACCGTGGTCTTGATGAAGTCCATATACACCCAATCTCCGCAAGATTGTGTCGAAGTGAAAGGTAAGGGGTCAAGAGGGGTAAAAACACTCGGAACCGAAACCACGGCCTCCTCCGTCGGTGAGATAACCGAATCAACCACCCCACACTTTTCAAGGAACGGGACCGGAAAAGTAGGCGAAGGTAGGGGGTCGATGAGATAAGTAACAAGAGGATCGTGAGGCGGCGGTGGAGTAGGACAATCGGGTCCCGCACAAGGAGGAGTCGGTCCCGGGCTAGACATTTGAGCGATTTGAGCCTTCAATGCCGCAATTTTCGTAACCAACTCAAACTCCTTGGACGATAAGGGTGGAAACACCTCATGTGTTGGTGGAGGAGATTGTGGCTCTTCAAGAGGAAACCCCCCCACAAAGGGTCTACTAAAGTCTCTCATAGTGCGGACGGGGGGTGCATCGGAGATAAGTCCTCCAAAGCGATCATAGGCCTCGAGAGCTTGGGATTTAGTAGTGGCACCACTCGGGGCTTGATTGAAATTGGAAGAACGAGAATCTCCATACGAGCCAGGACTCTCAAAGCCACCAATATATATATTCGGATAGGGAGTGGGAGCACTATAGCCACCATAAGGAGTGAAACTCGGATTTTGGTTACCAACGATCCCATTTGGATTAACAAAGCCCCCGTTATACATGCTCGGAGTTTGAGGAGTAGGGGCTCCGTAACCTTCATACGAACCGTTTGAACCCAAGAAGCCGCTCGACCCAACATGGTTTGCACCATGCCTTCCCATGATGGGTTGACCATAGCCGAATCCACCATTGGCAACGTGGTTTGCACCATGCCCTCCCACGTTACCAAATCCATTATACATCTCATTCCCAACATGGTTTGCACCATGCCCTCCCATGTTGGGAATGTATCCACCACAGTTATAAGAGCCTTGCATACTAAACAAAAACGTCAAATAACAAAGAAAGCTAAAATCACATTGAAATTACAATCAAATCGAAAACCTTAACCAAGCCGAGTCGTTGTTGTATAATAGTGAGTATTCCCGCCTGTCACGCGGGTGACCCGGGTTCGATCCCCGGCAACGGCGCCATTTTTTTGTTAGAGTTTTCGTGGTGTTGAAATAAATCAACGGGTTCTTGGCTCGGTATTATTGGAGATCGATTCAATCGAAGTATTCAATGTGTTTCAAGCTTGAAAAATAAAAGAAAATGAAAATAGAGCAATTAAAATAGCTAAACTATCCTAGAAACTGAAATAAGAAGTAGGTAGGATGCCACGCCGGATGCCTCATATAGGAATGCAAAGCAGTAATGAAAATAAGCAAGAAAATGCAATGTTTCACCAAGTACAAGCATGCATGCACAAGGTACAACTATGCATAAAATCCTAAATWAAGCAAATWAACKAAAATTGAAAGCATAGATGTAAAGAGCAATGGAAATTAGCAAGAAAGTTTGAAACTTTAAGAAAAATAACAAGAAACAAAGCCTATATCTAGGATTAAGCATGAAACAAAGTATAAAAATAAATTGCAAATAAAGCTTAGCAAAATCTCAAAATCAAGACGGTCCAAGGGCCGATCTATGATCTAGATGTATCACTCATCTAGATTTCATAGCCAATTCACAAGTTTCATCATGAATTCAAGGTGCTAAGAGAAAAATCATAAAATGAAAAACAAAGCATGAAAATGAAGAACAAGCATATAATTAAAGCATAAAACATTAAATTGAAAGGAAACTTACTTGAATTAAAGGAAAGAGTAGCAAGCTTGAATTAAATTGCATCAAAAGTAACAATCCAAAGGAGTATTTTGATTCTTCTTAAGCTTACAAACCCAAGGAGGTGCTTGAAATTAAATCTAATCTAGAAAAGGAAATTACATGAAAGCTTCAAATTGAATCTAAAACCTAAGAGAGAGAAATTAGATCTTAAAAACTAGAGAGGATTTTTAATCCCAAACCCATGCTAGGGTTGGGAGAAAAATGAGGTGTTTTTCAAAATGAGAGTGAGGTCCTACTTATATTACATTTAATTGGGTTTAAATGGGCCAAAATAGCCTTAGAGGCTTAAAATTCCCGAGTTTGACCAATTTTGACACGGAGGCACCTTCCTATACCCTTGTCTAGCTTTTTGGCACATTTTTGCTCGATATAGCTCGAGATGGCCCGATCATGGCTCGGTGTGGCTTGGCCTTGGCCGAGCTTGGGCGCAGGTGGCCGGCATGTTGGCGCGCAGAGCTTTTGGGCGTGGGGCGTTGGGGCTGGCGAGTGCCTGGCGAGTGGGTTGGCGAGCGCCCGGCGAGTGGGTTGGTGAGCACTTGAGCGAGAAGTGTGGCAAGCGCCGGGCGCTGTGTGCAGGTGTTGCGCGCAGCTTGCGGGCGGTCTCGGCAGATGCTGTCGGCAGCTTGCGGGCGCTGCGCGCAGGTGTGGGCAGGGGCCTGCCAGGCGCTGCTCGGACACTGGTTAACCCAGTGTGGGAAGCTTTGCGTGAATTTTGGCGAGTTGTGGCGCGATTTGGCTAGTATTCCAGAGTGTTTGGGCATTTTTGTGCCTCTTTTGACTTGGAGTTTGGCTTGCCTTTGCTAGCACTTTTAGCCTTCAATGCTCTTTACCTATAAAAATAGGAATTTTAAACATAAAAATGCAAAATTGCACCGAACCTCCAATCAATTGAACCATTTAACCCAATTAAATATAAAATTAACAAGAAACACGAAAAATAACAAAACTAGAAAAACGACTTAAAAACTTAATTAACCGACATAAGAACCGTTAAAACCACAATAAAAACCTAATTAAAAATACGAGAAAAACACAAAAATTACATGCAAAACAGTGGACAATAGATGACATAAAGGGAATAAGTCCAGTTCTATTCAGGCATCGGATTTTGTTAACCGATGATGCTAAGTCTACATGAGAAGCACAAATGCGATTGAATCTGTTGATGATGGATGTGGTCAAAAAGGAGGATCTCAAACTCTTAGATGTGTATATGATCTATCCTATTTCCGATAGTGCATGGGTAAGTCCTACACAAGTCATCCCAAAATAATTTGGCATCACTGTAGTTGAGAACCGAGAAGGTGAGTTAGTCCGACTCATGTACAGACCTAGTGGAGAGTTTGCATAGATTCTCGTAAGATGAATTCAATGACCCGCCCGCAAGGATCATTTCCCTCTCTCTTTTATAGATCAGGTGCTTGAGAGACTTGCTGGACACTCTTATTACAGCTTGTTAGATGGATTTTCAGGTTATTTTTAGAACACCATTACTCCCGAGGACCAGGAGAAGACGACGTTCACTTGTCCGTTTGTGACGTTTTCTTACCAGTGAATGCCCTTTGGATTGTGAAATACCCTGACCACTTTTCATCGATGCATGGTAAGTAAATTTTTTCTGAGTACGTTGGTAATATCATAGAAATCTTCATGGATGATATTAGTGTGTATAGGGATTCATTTGAAATTTACCTTAAAAATCTCACCCTTATTTTAAATAGATGTATAGATACTAACCTTGTTCTTAACTGAGAGAAATGTCATTTTATAGTAAAATAAGGTATAGTCTTGGGTAATATTGTATCTTTGAGTGGAATTGAGGTTGATAAATCTAAAAAGATCTTATTAGTGCTTTGCCTTACTGTGCTGGTGTGCGGGAAGTTCGCTCGTTCCTTGGTCATACAGGCTTTTACAGGAGATTTATTATAGATTTTTCCAAGATATCATCTCTATTGTGGAAGCTGTTACAAAAAGATATGGATTTTAACATAGATGACGATTGCAAGGCAGCGTTCGACAAGTTGAAGGAACGTTTGAAAACACTGCATGTGATGCGCCCGCCTAATTAGGACCTGCCAATTAAAATTATGTGCGACGCAAGTGATTACGCGGTGGGCGCGGTGTTGCGCCAACGAGTTGGGAGCGTTGCGCATGTGAACTATTATGCTTCAAGAACTATGAACTCTGCCCAAGTGAACTACTCTACAACTGAAAAAGAGCTTTTAGGTGTTGTTTTTGCCTTAGAAAAATTCTGTTCATATTTATTGGGTACTAAAGTTGTTATTTTCTCTGATCATGCAACCCTTAGATTTTTGCTCGCTAAGAAAGAAACAAAATCGAGACTTATTAGGTGGATTCTACTTCTCCAGGAGTTTGAATTGGATATGAGAGACAAGAAAGGAGCTGAAAATGCTGTGGCGAACCATCTCAGTCGATTAGTATGGAGCAAAGATGAAACACCGCTGCTGGACAGGTTCCCTGGCGAACAGCATTTTGCTTCTGCACGAAACTTGTCCACACAAGGGAAAATTATTTTTTTGGTTCATTATGTTTTTCACTTCCCAATTTAGGACCAAGATATTGTCCACTGTCAAAACACATACACGAAGTTGGCAAAATCATCAAAAAATGTACAAAATTATCCCGATCGGGCTTTTTCGCTGACCTGGCGTGATTCAAAGATTTTATCATTTTTCATTATTTTTAAACATTAATTGAACAAAAAAACTTGAGAAAAAGATATCAAATTTGGTTCATTATATTGGCCGCATTTCAGAAACGGTACGTGACATTTATCATCATCAAACCACATATGCTAAGTTGACCAATTCATCGAAAATGATCCAAAAAAGCTTGATCGGGGCATTTTTCTGACATGGAGGTAGTTTATATTTTCTTATCATTTTTATTAATTTTAAACATTAAATTGACGAAAAAGAATCCTATTTTTCCTTTATTCTTTTTCCTTGAATCAAATTAATATATTTTATTAACAACATAATACAATAAGATATAAATATAAAATCAAAATATATACTATAAGAAATTATAAAACATACATATAATTTTATATGAATAAAATTAGATTTATCTTTATAAATATCTAAATTTTAAATAATTTTTTAAATTCAAATTATTTTTATATTTAGTTCTAATTTTATTAACTTTTTATTAATTAAAATTTTACTAATAATAAAAAATTATAAAAAAATTTTATAATCCTATTTATTTAAAACATAATACAATTAGATATAAATATAAAACCATAATATATATTATAAGAAATTATAAAATATACATATAATTTTATATGAATAAAATTAGATTTATTTTTATAAATATTATATTTTAAATGATTTTTTAAAACTAAATTTATATTATTATATTTATTTCTAATGTTATTAAACCTTTATTAATTAAAATCTTACTAATAATAAAAAATTATAAAAAATTTTATATTTATTTTATAATTTTGTAAGATCTACTTTATATTTTTTATTTATCACTGATTTTTATAATTTTTATTTAATAAAATACATTAATTTGATTCAAAGAAAAAGAATAAAGAGAACATAGGATTTTGTCGTCAATTTAATATTTAAAATTAATAAAAATGACACAAAAATTTAAACTAACGCCATGTCAGAAAAATGCCCCGATCAAGCTGTTTTGGATTATTTTCGATGAATTGGCGAACTTTGCATATGTGGTTTGATGATGGTCAATGTCACGTACCTTTTCTAAAATGTGGCCAATATAACAGACTAATATTGATTTCGTTCTCAAGTTTTCTTGTTCAATTATTGTTTAAAAATAAAAAAAAATAGTAAGAAATTATTGAATCACGCCACGTCAGCAAAAAGGCCCGATCGGGATAATTTGTACCTTTTTTGATGATTTTGCCAACTTCGTGTATGTGATTTGATAGTGGACAATGTCTTGGTCCTTAATTGGAAAGTGAACAACATAATGGAACAAGAAAGCAATTTTTCCTCCACACTAGGTAACCCGGTGTCCAGTACAACAGTCCCCTTGTATGCTGAATTAGTGAATTTTATCGTCGATAACGTTTTTTCGACGAGTTTAAATAAGGCTAAGAAGGATAAGCTTGAGCGAGATGCTAAATATTACGTTTGGGACAATCCATATTTTTGAAAACATTGTTCAGACCAAGTGATAGGTGTATACTCCAGTCCGAGTTTCATTCGATTCCCACATTTTGCAATACATATGCATGCTGCGGATATTTTAGAGCAAAGAAGATAGCTCACAAGGTATTAGAGAGTGAATTCTAATGGCCCTCACTTTTTAGAGATGCTTCTGATTTTTGCAAATAATGCGATAATTGACAAAGGACAGGGAACATATCCAAACGAAATCAAATGCCGCAATACCCGATTATGGTATGCGAAATTTCTGATGTGTAGGGCATGGAATTCATGGGACCGTTTCCTAAGTCTGATAGTACATTCTATATTTAGTTGCAGATTAGTACCTATCTAAATGGGTGGAAGCAAAGACCAATCAAAAAAATATGTTGGGAATTTATTCTTGGCAATAATTCATATTTTAGTTGTTTGCTTTTGTTGGGCACAAAATAAATTAGGACTTTAGATTTTGTTTCCCAGTTTGTGTATAGGACTTTATTTAGTTTCCTACATTGTGTTTTGGATTTATTTTACTTGTTTACCAAGTTTAGGATTCTAGGATTGTCTATTTAAGACAAGAGAATACTAAAGCTTAGACACACTTTTTGAGAGATGCACGGAATTAAGAAGAAGCAGGTGACCCGATAAAACAAGAAAGAATACCAGAGACTACTTGGAGCCATTGTCCGAGATCAAGAAGTTTTTCAAAGTTGCGTGACCAACGGAGAAGATCTTTTCATCTAGGCGACAAGTATTTAGTATCATGTGTTTGATACTTTAGTTTTCATATATTACTTCTTATCTTTTTGTATTGATCATGAACAAAGAAAGTAATATAGTTTTCAGGTTTGTACACATAAGTTCACAAGTACTTTTACTTGTGAACTGAATTTAAATTACTGTGTTCTTGAGTTTAAATTTCCGCAGCATATTTTTAGTTAAACTCTGGTTGATGTTGATTTCAGTGTTTGCTAATTATACCCATAAGACCTATGTCAGCTTTTTGTCTGAATACAAACAAAACGAATCGCTTTCTAGATGATCCTTTTAGAAGAAGGTGATTCTAACAATCTTTCTAGTTACTTCGTTCTCTATTTCTATTTGAGAGGATCCTAAGGAAAAGGATTTTGTTTCCACCGAGCTAAAACAATAGGTTGATGTCTCTAGTAAACCAAAGTCATCGTTGACTAGCTATTTTGCTTCAATTTCTTTCTTTAGAACTCTAAAAAAATGGAAGATTTAGTTACGATTAGAAATCGCCTTTCTATCTTCCACCATGGATCATTATTCAATTGGAAGTCTTGGTCCAATTCAAAAATTCTATTTCGCAATTTCATAATCCAACTTTGCAATTTCTAATTGACTCGTGGATACAAATCACGAGAATGCGTATTTTTTCTCGAATTTCTCATTGAGAAGTAAAGGATTTATTCCTTTTAAGAAATAAAGTTTTGATCGGAATATGAATAAAACCGAAAGACCCATTAACTGTTAAAAGGGTTATATAGAACGAATCACACTTTTACCACTAAACTATACCCGCTACAATAATCATATTGTATACAAATAGTTCTTTTGTCGAACTAGATAATTGAGTATGATCAAGTATAGGATCATCAAAGAATCATCAAACGGAGAGTGTTGAGCTTTTTCGCAGGGAGATCCAAATTTAATGAGATTTGGAAAAGAGGCTTTATTTAATTTAAAWAAATAAAGTTTTCTCTTTTGCTGATAGATACAGATCAAAAAAACATTAAAATCATAGTAAAAAAGTGCATTATGGAAGAATCGAGAGTTTCTTTTTTAGTTCGGAAAATATAATCAGACAATGACTAGGAAAAAGTCCTTCTTCTTTTTGTTCTTGCTTGAATATAAAATATTCAATWGAATATAATAATCTAATAAAAAACAAGTATTTTTGTTTTTAAATCAGATAAGATAAATTCTTATTTATCTAGAATTCATAATTCGTTGGAACAAAAAAAGGCCCGGCTAGGTACTGACCCGGCCGGGTCATCAAAATAAGAAGGGCCTTTCMAACAAAATCAATATAATACATATACAAGGGGTCTTCCTTATTTTTCTTTAGTTCGATTGCTGYCGCGCCTTTGTTTTAGATAAAGGAAATTCCTGATTTGCGGATCTCTCTCTATCTATATTAGAATAGAGAAAGAATATAATAGAATAGAGAAAAAAGAGAGAGAAACAAAGACTCCTTACATTTCCATTATGTGTAATGTAGTAATTATCTTTTTCAATTGGGAGAGATGGCTYAGTGGACTAAAGCGTCGGATTGCTAATCCGTTGTACGAGTTATTCGTACCGAGGGTTCGAATCCCTCTCTTTCCGCTTCCGTTCATGACTTTATTTTTATTTATTTTTCAAATTTTGAAAATCTTAGTTAAACGYGTGGAATAGATAAAACCCTAAGAAAACTTGAAAATTAACCGAGGAAAACTCTTTTTATTTTATTCTTCACGTCCAGGGTTACGCCCCGGATCATTAGATAGGAATCCAAAGATAAAGAGAGAAACAAAAAATATCACTACGGTATAAACGAAGAGTTTCAGAGTAAGCATTACACAATCTCCAAGATGATTTTTGGAAAAAAAAAGAGAATAAATRTTCCATTTTTCTACCACATATCCTATTTTGARACCAAGAAATGAAGTTTTTCTAGAACTAGAAATGCGTTTTCACAAATTCATTTGTTTTTCATTAACAAAATGTTTGGTTTATATCCAAACCAAATTAGATGTTGTGGGAGACCCTAGATCATATAGGGTTAGGGTCTTTCGCCGGAAAAAGGTCAAAAATGAGGAAATGGGGGTAAGCCAGATTTATAGCGACTATCCAAGAATTTCAATGTGCGAATCGAGGGCTTATACTCTCAAACTTTTCTGATTTTATCAATTGTTAGAATTTTTTCTCGAAAAAAAATCATGCATTTTCTAGGATATTATTATGAAATTTTCGATCTCATCGAAAACTTACAGCAGCTTGCCAAACAAAAGCTAAGAGAAAAAAAAATAGAGGTATGACTGGCATAACATCTACGATTGGATTCAAAAAAGCATAGGCTTCGGGCAATTTGCCGAAGAAAAAACTACTCGAATAAAGGGCAGAATTAATACAGATCAAACTAACAGTATTAAGCATAACAGACATTTTGTTCTTGGAGATAATTGCATTTTGATTGAGTTTTTGATATAAGTAAAAAGGAAGAAAGTCAGTAAGGTAGACAAAAAATCCTTCTTTTTCTTTGAATCCACCCAATCAAAAATCCTCCAATTCTCAATGGAGAATAGAAGAAATCATACTTTCATACAATATCTTAATTGAATTCTATGTAATGATCAATAAATTAAGTTGAATTCTATATCTATATGTATCAAAATCCCAGTACCAATATATTCTATAGATATATAGATATTTGTACTAGAGTTGACAAACAACCAATACCAATATTATTGTTTCTTGGCGTAGATTAGAAARTCAAATGGGGCGTGGCCAAGTGGTAAGGCAACGGGTTTTGGTCCCGCTATTRGGAGGTTCGAATCCTTCCGTCCCAGCGCATATCCGTTTTTTATGCTCCATTATTCCTAGAGATAAATCTCTTTTACCTCCTGAACTATGGTCATTTTGACAKTTTGCCTCCTAAACTTTTTTTTGGTGCAAATTACCTCCTAAACTGTACAAATTTTGCACTTAACCTCCTGAACTCCCATTCTTGGTGGAACTTTTGGTCAGATCTCACTCGTTTGACATGCACGCTTACATATAAGGGGTAGAACCGACTTTCCATCTTTTACTTATGACTCCTGCTAAAAACAATGGCACGTGAGCACTCGTGTGACCTGTTAAGATATTGTTCACATTAATATATGTATACACATAGGATTTGGAACCTACGTAATGCTCACGTGCCATTATTTTGAGCGGGAGTCATGAGGAGGAGATGAAAAGTCAATTTTACCCCTTATATGTTAACGTGCATGTCACACGAGTGACATCCGGCTAGAATTTCCACCAAAAATGGGAGTTCAGGAGGTTAAGTGTAAAATTTGTACAGTTTAGGAGGTAATTTGCACGAAAAAAAAGTTTAGGAGGCAAAGTGTCAAAATGACCATAGTTCAGGAGGTAAAAAAGTTTTTTCTCTTATTCCTATAAAAAGAAGTAGGGGGTGGTAGGAGTTAATCCATATTCATTTTAATATCTGTGTCTGTTTGAATCTCATTAACAAATGATCAAGTTCCATATCATTATCATATAGAAATATGTGATAGAGCCAATGTTTTTTCTTTGAATCTCGTTTTATTTAGGTATATTTAGGTYTTTTGTGTTTGGCTCTAATTAAAAATGGGGAATCTATGTAACGATTGAGGCAGGGGGGATTTATCCTATCCTTTATTATTTTATTCACTTTGATGACAAGAGTCGATTATTGAAATATTATTCAACTCCATTTTAAACAAAATACATATCAATCATTTAATCYTATAAAATGAGGAAATGTTTAGTTTATATGGTATGTATCGTTTTATTTCAATGACAATATTTTTTTGGTTTTTGTGAATTTGTAATCCTTTCATTATTTAAAATTTAAACCGGCCCTATTTTTTTATTTTGATTTTCGTAGTCAGAGTCTATGGACAGCTGAACCAATGACTATTCATGATTCCATGATTGAATCAATTCCATACCGGTTCCAAATTAGAGGAATGTTATGGTAAAACTTCGTTTGAAACGATGTGGTAGAAAMCAACGTGCGACTTGAAGGACACGGTCCGTTGTGGATTAAAAATCCACCATTTTCCATTTGTCTAGGAATGAGGGTGCTCTTGGCTCGACATTGTTTGTTCTGTTACACCTGAACCCTTCATTTTTTGTTGGGTTTTAAATAGTCTACGATGGAGCTCGAGTCGAAAGGATTAATTCATTTCTGGGGGACAAGGATCTAGGGTTAATGCCAATCAATTGGAACAACTTCGTAAATATATCTTCTATATATAGAAATAGAAAGGATCCAATTCGACCAAGTTTCCAATTCAAAAGCAAAACTTGTTGGAATTGATCAAACTTTTTCGATTCAAGGTGTATCACGCGGGAATTAACTGTTCATACGATTCTTTGCTACAAAGAAATAAAAAAAGGGTATGTTGCTGCCATTTTGAAAGAATTAAGAAGCACCHAAGTAATGTCTAAACCCAATGGTTTAAAATTAAGGATTAAAGGATCTACGAACAAGGAAACACCATTTTAATTGTCTCGAMAGTCTCACTAGCTGGATCAGACTAAAGAATCCAAATAGAATTTTAAATGAGACAAACAGAAGGGGGTAAAGACTACTCAATAAATAAAATGGACTCCAAATTTTTCCTTTGAACTATTTGAAGAGTTATCTAACTTGAGTTATGAGTACMAATGGTTTTRTKCTTTTCAGGAAGAAAAAAAGACTGAAATCYAAATCATAGTCTAATTGATTTTATAGGCCCATTTGTCAGTTAATTTATTCGAATTGCATACATAGACAAAACTTCGAATCAAATCATTTTTTCTCGAGCCGTACGAGGAGAAAACCTCCTGTACGTTTCTAGGTGGGGTATTGTTCATCTACATCTATCCCAATGAGCCATCTATCGAATCGTTGCAATTGATGTTCGATCCCYAAGAGAAGGAAAAGATCTTCAAAAAGTGGGCTTTTATGATGCAATGAAAAATCAAGCTTATTTAAATGTTCTTGTTATTCTATATTTCCTTGAAAGGGGTGAACTACTCTCTCTGGAAATAGAGGATGCAGTGTCTTATAAATAAAATTGATGAACGTGCATGTAGAAACATTCTGATTGGGTGGAAAAATCCACGTGTCATTGATGGTGAGGGTGACACCATCGACAAGAAAGAAATAGATTGGACTCCTGAGGAAGTAGTTGCTGCAAACTGGAATTCCAATTTCATCAACACCCTTTGTGGGTATGTAGACGCAAGCTACTACAGAGTCATCAAGGATTGTGATTCAGTAAAGGATGCATGGGACGCACTCTAAAGGGTATATGAAGGAACCCAGAGCGTGAAGAGATCAAGACTGAGAATGCTGACTTCCATCTTCGAGGCAATGGGGATGGATGAAAAGGAGTCCATCATGGAATATGCCATGAGACTCTCGGATATTGCAAACGAGTGCGCAGAGCTTGGTGAAGCAGTAACAAACTCACGTCTTGTGGGAAAACTTTTGAGATCCATCTCAAAGAAATTCAGTATTAAGGTGGTTGCTATAGAAGAATCCAAAGAAATCAATGACATAGACTACAATGCCTTAGTTGGCTCTCTTAAGACATTTGAGATGGAACACCTTGGTTCCAACTCAAAAGAGAAGAATGTTGCTCTCCCCTCCGATGCTAACTCCGACAACAATGAAGATGGTGAGAAATTTGATCTGAAAGCGGTTCTGAAAAAGATGGAATCCACCACTATTGAGGAAAATGAATTATCCTATGTGACCCAACGTTTTAATAAATCCCTAAAGAAGAAGAAAAACATTGGAAGATTAAGTACAAAAACCAAGCCACAGGTGCGTACACCAAAGTTCTTTGGGTGCACTCTATCCAGATCCCAGTCTTCGCCTTCGGTATCCAGTGCATACAACTCCTCGAAACCATTCAGTGAAGTACAATGTCATAAATGTAAGGGATGAGGACACTACAGAAATGAGTGTGCTAATATTCTCAGGAAAAAGAGCATGGTTGTTACAAACTACACTAAGGATGTTAACGATTCCGACTCGCCTGAACCTGTTCTATCATTATTTACTAATGTTGTGTGGGATGACGACATCCATGTTGGTAACATCGAAACCAACATCGTGTGCGTGAATGCAGAGGCTAATGATTATCTTGATGAGTACGAGTAGTTGAGTATTGAACATAAGCAACTGTTTGTTAGCTGGGGAAAATAGGTACTCAAGGTCAAGGATCTTATGCAACAGGTGGACAAGCTAACCAAGGAAAAGAATGACCAACTTGATATAATTGTCTGATTAGAGTCGTCGTTCACCAAAAAGGATGCTGAGCTTCTTAGAATGTATTGATTTGACCCCAGAAAAAGTGAAAACTGAGCTGAAGAAGGTTCAAGGAACCATCACGAATCTCAACAAAGGCAAGGCAAAGCTCGACGAAATACTGGAGATGAGTTTTCCAAAAACCTCAAAGTATGGAATTGGCTACAAACCAAATTATCCAACACAAGCACCAAACCAAGAATAGAAATCGACCAAACGCCACAAAAAGAGAAGGAGACAATTCGTGTGCCATTATTGTGGTGGACCAGGTCACATTCGACCTTTCTGCTGAAAGACTATTGGCGAGAGAAGATATTTTCAGAGAAATAGGATAGCTGCTGAATCCCTTGTTGGTTTCCATGTTACAAACACCAAAAACAACACCAGGTTCAAACAGGTTTGGGTCAAGAAAAATAATACCAAGTGCAATATGATTTGTACCTCCCTGAGATCCCACGTCCCTAGAGCCTAGTACTTCAATAGTGGATGCTCCAAGCACTTGACCGGATCAGAAGATCTACTTTTCAATATTGTCAGATTTCGAGGTGGAAAATTAAAATATGGTGGAGGTGCAAATGGCCAAATCATTGGGCAAGGAACTCTTAATGTTCTTGGCATTGTAAAATCGGAAAATGTATTGCTGGTAGAAGGACTTACTGTAAATCTGATAAGCATAAGTCAACTCTGTGATGGTGGTTTTAGCGTCAAATCAATCGTGAAATATGAGAAGTCTATGAGGATAATGCCGATTGCATCCTCACTGGTTAGAGGACTTCAGATAATTACTATCAAATCAATAGCGATGCCCTTTGCAAATTGTCTCAATTAAGTGATGCTAAGGTGTGGCATCAAAAACTTGAGAATGTCAACTACAAGATGAAGGAAAGGTTAGCCAAAGAGGAAGCTCTGAATGGGCTTCCTAAGCTCAACACCAAGATCATCCCTATTTGTGAGGCATGCTAGAAAGAAAAGCAGGTCAGGGTGCCACATCAAATAGTGCAGAGTCTCACTACATCATCTTGCTTCGAACTCCTTCATATGGACCTTATAGGACCACTTGAAGCCGAGAGCCTTGGAGGTAAAAGGTATGTTTTAGTCATTGTAGATGATTTTTCTCGTTTCACGTGGGTAGAGTTTTTAAATGAAAAATCTGATAATTTTGAAGCTTTAAAAAAACTTGCAAAGAGGCTGTGTGAGATTTGGTGTGAATATTGGTAGGATTAGAACTGATCATGGAAAAGAGTTTGAGAATGTATCCTTTTCAGAATACTGCTCTACGGAAGGTATAAGTCACGAGTTTTCTTCACCAATCACTCCCCAACAAAATGGCATAGCTGAACGTAAAAATAGGTCTCTTGCTTAGATGACTAGATTTACGCTAATTTCTAATGGCATTGCAAAACTTTTTTAGGCTGAAGTTATGAATACTGCATGTCATATAATAAATAGGGTTTATTATAGACCTGGGTCATGTGTCACACCCTATGAATTGTTGTTGGGTAAAAAACCGAACTTGAGTTATTTTCAGGTTTTTTGATGTATTTGATATGTGCTCAATAATAGAAATCATCTAGTTAAACTGTACTCAAAATGTGACAAATGCATCTTTATGGGTTATTCCCAAAATAGTCATGCATATATGTTGTTTAATCTTTGAACACGTAGCATGTTTGAGTCAGTCAATGTCAAGTTCGATGACTTGACGAGTGGAGTTAAACCTACAGAGTATAATGATCTGGTCTATGATCAAAATACTCAAGATAATGTCACGCTTCCTGTAGATGATAGTGCAAGTATTGAAAATAAAGATGCAGGTGCTAAAACCAGAGAACATAATGATGTTGGTATCGATGTTGGTTCTGGGAACACATCATCAAACCCAACATCAACTCAAGTTGCAGCAGAATCAGATTCTGAACTAGAAGAGGAAGATCCAGTTGACCCCATTGATCTACATCAGAGGGATATCCCATCCAGAATTTAGAGGAACCATTCCACGGGCCAAATCATCGGAGACTTAAATGAAAGGAGTACAAGAAAGCGCCAGATAAATTTCAAAGAAATGGTTACAGGTACGTCTGTTTGTCTACTAACTGTGAACTCTGTTGCTTGTGTTCGTGTCTATCTTGAAGTCTCTTAATTATATTTTGAATCTAGCTAACCAAGTGTTTCAGTGGAGTTGCAATTGGACGGTTGGACAGGTAATAACGAGTTTAATTTGGAGATTGAAAATTCATCTTGCACAAGATTAACTCTACTGTGGTGATGGTTCAATTAATTCAGCTCTATATTATGGTGGATTTTGTAGTAGAGTCATGCAATTTTATTTTTAAAATTAATGAGATAATGGTTAAGTTGTTTGGGATCATGTATCCTACATTAAGGGGGTGGGGGTGGAGGTGTTTGTTTTAGAAAGGAAATAAAATCGGTTTGGGCCTCAAATCCGCTGGAAGGTAAATTAGGTTTATTTTCTTTTATTTTTTACTTTTCTCTCTCCTTGAAAACTTTCACTTTTTGGATTTCTTAAAAACCTGATTTTCTTACCGTTTGCCCCACTTTTCCATAAACACTCTGAAATTAAACTCTCCAACTCTCACAAACTTCTCCGTCTATTTCAATTCTGCTGTTGGTTTTGTGTTTTATTGAAATTCTCAAGATGTCGAACCCGTCTTCTTCATCAACAGTTCCTGAGTTACCGGCAGGTGTGCGCCGCTCCAGCAAACAAGTTCCTGCACCTTATCCAAAAATTGGTGGCCTGGAAATTCATGCCAAAATAGGTGGTGGTTCTTCTTCCAACCCACCACCGATTATAACATCGCTGACTCCCTCGCCGCCGCAGGAATCTCAAGGTGTTGTGCCGGCTCTTGTGTCGCTTGTCGTCGTTCCTAAAGCACAGGTGTTTCCAGGGCAGCCTGGAAATGAGATAGACGTTGACAATCCACCTGATTTATCGTTTTTCGCCGACACGTTTGGACTGAGTGGGAACCCTACCCTGAAAAGATCCCGGAGGTTGCGCAATATTCCTCCCAGTGTGGTGCCACCGGCCGTTCCGAAGATCCAAGCACCCCAAGTCGCAATGTGCCGATTGAGCACATGAACCTTGTTGAGGATGTCACCGTGATGACGGACCCTGATGATGATGACTATGTTCCTTCCGCTCTGGTTGTGGCACAGGTGCCTCCTTCTTCTTCGAGTCTGACAAAGAAGAAGACACCTCGCCGGAAGCAGATTGTGAAGTTGGCCGACAAGAATAATCCTCCGGCGTCCATCAAGGTTTCACCAGGTTCTACTGAAACCAAATACTCATCTCCTCCTTATACTATTTTAGACTTTTTCTCTAGGGAAGTGACAAGTTCATCCAGACTGGTTGCTGATGATCCTCCTCCGTCTCCTGCCCGTGCAACACAGCCCGAGCTCGATCCTGATCTATTTGAGTACTCCCTTGATTCCTCTTTTGATGTGCCTCTTCGTGATATCTTGTCTGCTTACAAGGAAGAAAAGAAGAAAACCAAGGCAGCGGAGAAGGGCAATGTTGGTTCTCGTGTTGGTTCCCCCATACCAACATCACTTCAAACCTAGTTTGTTTCGTCCTCCAGTTCTGCCTCTGCTGATATTACTTCTCATATTCCCAAATTGACTCCATCTGACACCTCTGCTCACCCCCATTCCTCCACTGGCACTCCCTCTCGGACCATTGAACTTGAAGACATGGTGCCATTTTCCAATAGGTTTCTGAATGCCGAGTCCGAGGAGTTGTTTTCCGAGTACTAAACCAGGGATATGCTTGCTGGGCGCCGAGTTCCTGTTGAGGTGTTTGAGAAGCAAAATTTGATTGCCTTCTTTCAGCATAAAGGTATGTATTCCACGGTCTCCACTGCCATGCCTTTTGTCCGCGATATAGTTGTGGAGTTTTATGCCAATTTGATGCCTTCCATTGTTGATCTAAAGTCTGTGAATTATGGGAAAGTATTTGTGCGTGGAAGGATTTTTAGTTTCACTCCTGACTTAATCGATGAGCTGTTTGGGACTGAACCATATCGGGGTGATTCCACTGTGGATGACATGAATGAGGTCATCTCGTTCTTGTCTGGGGGTATGGTGAATGCATGGTTTGAGCAGTTATCGAGCACCCGAATTTCTTCTCTTTACTCTGTTTTGCACAAGGTAGCCATTTGTGATTGGGTTCCCTCCAAGAATAGTACATGTGTTATGTGGCCTCAGGCCCAATTTTTGTACAAGCTTGGGAGAGGAATCAAGTTTACTTTTGGGCAGCATGTGTCGACACAATTACTAAGTTTGCCATAACCAAGTCTGCGTCCTCTCTGTGCTTTCCCTCGTTGATCTTTAGCGTTTTTGAGAATCAAGGATTGGCGATCACTCCAAACGACGTGCTTACTGGTGAGGTTGAATGGTTTGCTTTGAGGGGCCAACATGTTCCTGGTGCGAGGGTTATTGATCTTCTTTGGCAGGCGCCTTTTCGGGACGATGCTGCTAGTGGTGTTGGGTCCGGCGTTCCCAACATTGGTACCAACATGGTCAATATGTCTGTGCAGGTTCTTCATGCGCATGTTGCTTAGATTGACTCCCTGATTTCCCAGATGCAGACGCTTCAGGGTTCCTTTATGGAGGCCCTTTTTGCCTTTAGGCCAAAAAAGGGGAGATAATGAAGGCGACGCTTATAAGGATGAGGTTAAAGATGCTGCTGCTTCCGAGGCTTTGGCGAGTCTTGCTCGTGAGAAATGAAGGAAGAAGATTCATTCTCGAAACAAGAAATTCAGGAAAATGAAGAAGGTGTTGAAGAAGAGAAAGGATCTGGGAGAAGGAACTTCGACATCCCCTCGTCGTTCGAAGAGAGTCCGAAGTCACTAAGTTCCTTACTTTCTGTTTTGAATAAACAATGTTGGTTTTCATGTTGGGTTGATATTTTGTTAAACATTGGTTATTTCATTTAGGGGAAGTCTTAGTGTTTTAGTTTGAACTTATTTTGCGTCGTAGTATTTTATCCAAAAAGGCCAAATGGGGAGATTATTGGGAATTTATTCTTGGCAATAATTTCTATTTTAGTTGTTTGCCTTTCTTGGGCACAAAATAAATTAGGACTCTAGATTTTTTTTCCCATTTTGTGTATAGGACTTTATTTAGTTTTCTAGATTGTGTTTATGATTTGTTTTACTTGTTTACCAAGTTTAGAATTCTAGAATTGACTATTTAAGACAAGAGAATATTAAAGCTTGGACACACTTTTTGAGAGACGCACGGAATTTAGAAGAAGCAGGCGACGTGATACAGCAAGAAAGAACACCAGCGACTACTTGGAGCCACTCTCCGAGATCAAGAAGTTATTCGAAGTTGCGTGACCAATGGAGAAGATCTTTTCATCTAGGTGATAAGTATTTAGTATCTTGTGTTTGATACTTTAGTTTTCATATATTACTTTTTATCTTTTTGTATTGATCGTGAACAAAGAAAGTAATATAGTTTTCGAATTTGTACACCCAAGATCACAGTTTTACTTGTGAACTGAATTTAAATTGCTGTGTTCTTGAGTTTAAATTTTCGCTGCATATATATTTTTAGTTAAACTCTGATTGATGTTGATTTCATTGTTGGTTAACATTGAAAACAACATCATATACTGATACTTATATTGAAAACCACAGTCCTTCAAATTCTACAATATGATTCTAAGACGGTGGCAAATTTTGTGAAATCTCATATTTTTGCTAGGTTCAGAATTTCAAGAGCCATAATCAGTCACATTTCTATAATAGGACGGTTGATGCTTTATTAAAATAATATATTTCGTCGTGCATTAATTATACACAACATACAACCCTTAGACAAACGGCCATGCTGAGATTTCAAATAGGGAGATTACGATGATCTTGGCGGAGATGGTTCAACCAACTCGTAAAACGCCTATAGGGATGTCTTCTTATAGATTGGTCTACGGTGAGCCATGTCATCTTCCGGTGGAGCATGAGCATCGAGCATTTTGGGCGATAAGAAGTTTAATATGGATTTTGATGGGACAGGGGTGCATCGGAGACTACAATTGCAAGAGCTTGAGGAAATAAGGAATGACGCGTTTGAGAATGCATTGATCTACAAGTCGAAAACAAAGGATTTTCATGATGCAAGAATTGGACGAAAGAATTTTATCATGGGTGAAAAATTATTACTTTATCATGTCCGCCTAAAATTACTTACCGGTAAGTTGCGTTCCCGTTGGATTGGACCTTTCGTCGTTATTAATGCATTTTTTCATGGTGCAGTAGAAATTCAAAGCATAAAAACTGGAAAGATTTTCAAGGTTAACAGCATTTTTACTAAAACCTTATCGTGAAGAATTCTAAGAAGTTGACGTAGAAAAGGAAGATCTCGAGGAACCACCAGAAAATTAAATAGGGAGGACGTCGAGCAAACAAAGTAAAACAAAAGCACTATTGGAAGGCAACCCAAATTTTATTATTTATTTATTTATTTATTATTATTATTAATATTATGTAATTTATTAATATTTTTATTTTCATTTTGGTTTTAGTTTAATTTCTCGTTGAATTGCTTGCAGGCTGCCTGTTGCGCTCAGGTATGAATCACTGAATGGTTCCAAGACTTGCATATTATAGGTTAGAATGAGAAGAAAGTTTGTATCATACTACCGAATGCTCCCAAGAATTGTGGACAGGTTTAATCATGAGTTAGGCCTGTGTGATTTCAGAAAAAAAAAATATAAGGAAAGAATTAATAAAGGCCCACAAGGAAAGGATATATAAAGCCCCACTAATTATCTTTCTGCTGTCGTGAGAGGTAAAACAAGACCCAAGTATTGGGGATTTTTTTTTGATTGTCTGAGCAGATGAACCAAAGAAACAAATTGAGAGAAAAATTTGTGCTCTAATTCATTACTGGAAGGGAAGAAAATTCAACAATCAATTGGGGATGATAACACGCAGGGTAAAAAAGGTAGCTTATGGTTTTTACCTTGAAGACAAGTATAACAAGTGGAAAAAGTGATTTTATTATTTAAAAAGAAGAGATTGCATTTTTTTTAGAATTCTATGTAAATGCATTATTATCAGGATGCCTTAATCTAAGGTGTCATAACTGCAAATCTTCTTCTTTATTGTTATTGTCGAGCTCGGTGATGAAGATACTAGGGTCTTGACTTCTGAGAGAAACAGGCGTGTGGTAGGAATTAATAGGAGGAATGTTCGTGAGTTGTATGTCAAATTTGTAAAGGTCATTCCTAAGAGAGCCTCTGAGAAAGGTTTGGTGGGTAACCTGATCCTTAACATAACAAGAAGTAGGGTAAAATTCAAAGTAAACAGAGTTGTCTTGAGCAAATTGAGAATCACTAATAAGGTTTTTAGTTATGTGCGGAACATGAAGGTTGTTTTTGAGTATGAAGGATTTGTTGTTAGATTTGAATTGAGAATTACCAATATGAGAAATGCACAAACCTGATCCATTTCCAACTTTAATACTTGTTGTTTCCTTGTATTCTTAGGCGATGTTGATATTGGCGAGGTTATTGGTGACATGATTAGAAGCTTCTGAATCTGCATACCAGCTCGCATAACTACAAGAATCAGACATTAGTGACAGGGCAGAGGGATCAATAATACTCATGGTTCCTTTCTTGATAGAGGAAAGCTGCATCTTGTACTGCATTTTTCTGGCTGCAGTTTGACTAAAGAAGTTAGCCTCCAGAGTTTGCCATTTATCTTTGAGGACGTTAGACTAACCATCATGGTTAGTAGATTTTCAGAAAGAGAGGGGAGAAGCCAGGATGCTAACAACTAATCTTGCCTTATCCAGAGTAGAAACTTAGGGTTTACGCATACTTCTGCGAGCTAGGGCGGAGATTTGATTTCTCCAGTGAGGTAGCCTTCAAGCCTCTGACAGTGGTGTAGACTTGCATTTTACAAAGCAGGTAATTTGAATCATTTAACTTGATCGAGATAAGCTGATTTTGCATCTGAATAGCTGAGTTTGAATTTTATGAAGATAGAGTGTTATTCCGAATTATTGAGTGAGAGTTCGCCTGACCCTCATGTGATGGAGTGGTGTTACCCTCCATGAGAGATATAAGAGGATATAAGAATAAGAAGGGAAGAGGTATTCAGAGTCAGGCAAAACCCCGCTCTGATATCATGAAAGAAAGTAAAGAACTCATATTTGACAGATGAAGGATTTAGTATTAACTTTTTATTCAATCATTTTCTTAATGATTACAGCAGAGAATGTTACACCTATTTATAGCAACATGTATGAGAAATTTAGGTTTAGAATATTTGATTAGAAATGATACAGTACACTCTGCAACGTCTACCTAGAATATGTGGTCACTAATACTACAGTACAATCTGACAGTTGTATTACGCTGGATGTACTTGACCAGGACTGATGTTATTAGTTGACGTAGTGTGGGTCGACCTTTCATGAGACCCATTCCTATCTTTATGCGCGACCTCTTGGCGACATATCATGCGATCTGAATGGTCGGCAATCTTGCGACCTGAAGTTGCACTCGTCTTTAGGTCGCTGAGCTCTATATTACCATGTGACCTGAATGTATCAGGTCGCTTTTTAAAGCCGACACCTTCAGCTCTACCGTGAAGCAGCCGCTATCTATTTGAATAATCAACCCAACCCAGATATTCACCTCCGAGAAGCCTAACATCGATCGGTTCTTATTATTTTTATTTTTTTTCCGCTATGCACTTCGGATTGCCATTGCCTTTTGCTCTGTGAAGCCTCCACAACCACCGCTCCTTCTGAAATTGCAGTAGTGCCCTAACCCTTCTGAAACCATTGGATTTCAAACCCAACACAGGGGATTTCTAATCCTGAGAGAGTCTCGAGTTCCTTGACGTGCTCTTTATCCATGTTTGATTAGGAGCCAAATTCAATTCCAAGGGAGCAAGAAATTAAAGGTGTTCAATTCCGATCTTCATGTTGGCTCATTGATGAGCTGGTACCACCACCATCGTCATCTACATCCAAGTCGTTAGCCGAAGATGATACACTATCGATATCCATACTTGCGTGGTTCTTGTGTTTCGAATGCTAAGGCAGACCCTTGGAGGTGGATTGAGTTGTTGAATGGGGTAGCACAACCTCCACGTAAACGTAGATGAGCTTATGGAACATCACAACAATTGGGGATGCAGCGACGATCTTGCTCCAAGCGGCGTTGAATCGGTGATTTCTACACTCAACCTATGTTTTGCTTATTTATCTTAAAACTGATTTTTGTATTTTGAGTGAGTTATTTGATGATTGTTTGGATACAATCAGTTTGAGTGTGGGGGGTGATTCAAACTTTTATGTACCTACTTATAAAGATTTTTCAAAAATTTAAAAGCTCGCCCGCAAGAGAACGGGATCACTTGTAGGTGGGTAAGTTGACTCATGTCGATCTCAGAGGAAAGCTCGATTCGAAAGTTTGTTTTGTGTTTGCGATTCACGAATAAGAAATTAAAGAAAATAACACATGAACGGGGTTTAGTTTGTTTTGTTTTAAGAACTAAAAATTAATTAAACTAATTAAAACTAAGATTTAGTTAAACTACAATCTAATTAATTGAAACTAAGATTATTTAAACTAAGAACTAATTACCTAAATCCTAAAATTATTTTATCTAAGAGCAATTGAATCTAGAATTTATTAATTAAAATATTTTTAAACGATTTAAGAAAACTAGGGTTCTAAAACTTCGATTCGTCTCCACGATCATTTGGAAAAACCCAAGTGATGGTTCACAACGAATCTAAGCTCTAGACCCATAAGATCTAGCCTAAAATAATCAACATAATCATATTCTCAATCCCAACACAACAAAAATAACGATTCGTCATGGAAGCAATAATTATTATTTAAACTAATTGAAAGCATCTAACTAAATTAAAAGCGAAAGAAATAATTACTTTCTAATTAAACTAAGAAGATCCGAAGCATTTTGGTGAGAAAATCTTCAATATAAATTAAGCTAAACCATCTAGGAGCTAATTTAAACTAATCCTAAAACTAGAGATTTAAAACTAAAAATTATAAAGAGAAACTAAGAAAACAACTCGGCACTTGTCGGGGTTGTCAGCCCTTGAGAGGCCTTAGAAGCCTTAGGAAAATGAAAAAGTAGGAAAAGTATGCTTAAAATCCGAATTACATAGGCTATTTATAGTTGTGGGAAAACTTAGGCAGCAAGACAGGCTTAAGTCGGTTTCTGGGCCCGCTAACGGTAGTACTTAGCGGTAATGGGCTACCGTTGAAGCTAACGTTAGTGTCTCTGTCCAGTCTTAGCGGTAGCTGGTAACGGTAAAGGAGTAATCGCCAGTTGCTACCGCTAAGTTCTCTATTTCTCTCCAATGGCTTGAATAACGATGTAGGTAACGGTAAGGTGTACGCTACGTACTAACGGTAGGTCCTAGCGGTAATAGCTACCGCTAGACTAACCGCTAGTCTTCAAATCTTGCTACTTTTTGGCCGGTTTGCTCGTCTTAATCTTCTTGTTCCAATCTTTCAACTCGAGCTTCCTCATCTACTTAGCTGTATGGAGAAAAACATCGAATAATCAACTATTTATACCTAAAAACACCAAAATACGGTAAAATAAGCTGGAAACACAATTATACGAATTTAAGCTCAAACTACCCAACTTATACCAAAAATAATAAGAAAAATAAACTAAAATACCTACTAAAATCAAGATAATTCCCCGTTAATCAACTACCCCACGCTTTATTTGTTTGTTCGTCCTTGAACAGACGTTAGATTCAAAGTATAACCAAAAAGAAAATCAGCTTAGTCAATGATTCGTGCTATGTTAAATATATAATTTTTGAAAATATAGATACAAGTCACGCAACTTTAGACACTCCACCCTTATTACTTTGTTGCTTCAAAATCAAATTTCATGCATCCTCTTAAAAGGGTAATATATATGGGTGTACGCTCAAAATCACTCAAGTATTTTCTGCATGGGATGTGTATACGCTCAAATCATACAAATACATGCACAATAAATAAGCACGAAAAATCAATCTCTTTTCAATCGCAAATTAAGTGTGTTGTCGAACTAAGAGTTAGAAAAGGTTTTTTCGGGTTGTAATGTAAGGCTCTTTGGACGGGTATGGAATATATAAGTCGTGTGGCTAACTCATGATCTAACATGATCAATAACTTAGCAAACCTAATCTAATCAAGAAGCAAGTTGCTTCACCTCGTTCAAAATAATAATAAAAAAAAAACCTCACTAAACACTCATAACGTAGCCTTTAGATTAGGATATTTCTCAACTCGATACTCTAAACCGACTTTTGCTCGAACCACTTCTTCTATTTTACAACTATTGCCTTTTAAACATTAGGCTTCATAAGAAAATAAACAATAAAATACAAGCCTTTATTAGCGTAGGCAATGACTCAACATGATTCTCCATCCTTCTTATCCTTTCTTTTTTTTATCCCCCTTTTATTCTTTTTTCTTTTATGGGGTTCTTTTTTTTTTCTTTTTTTTAAGGATTGTGATCCTTGATCCTTTATTACAAACTTTCCATAAATCCCTGATAAAAACTCCAAAATACTAATAACCAATAAAAATAACGAAATCCTACTCCACGCTTTTAATGGATTTGTAGGGGTCGACTCAATCACTCAGGGCTATTGGCATGGGTAATTTGGCTATGATTGGCTCATTCGTAATTTATACTGGCAAAAATTTATGAATATGGCCGGAATAGGGTTTTTTCTGTGCCTTAACCTCATTTTGAAAGTCAACTATACACAGCGGTTTCAAAGTGAAATTAAGACTGAAACTTATTCAAGCACATGCAATGATGATAATCACTCAGGCTACTCACAGGCTTTTTGCATGAAAAAATTTTGAATTGACGCTGTTTTAAAGGTTTTGTGAAATCAATTGCGTCCAAGTATCATTTTACATTATATAAATATAATTTTGAAAAATTTATGCACTTATGCACGCTCAAAAGACAAAAGCCTCAAATCTAATCTTAGTTAACTTCTACAGGCAAGCCATACAAACACAATATTGCGTAGGAATATTGATCAATCACGTAAAAAAAAAAATTTAATTGCACAATTTTCAAACATAAATCACACTCAACCATCCCCCGCCCCCTCTCAAAATGTGGCAAACTCCTGATTGCCATAAATATAAAGAAAAAAAAAATTCAAACGAGGAAAGGGGTAAGAAAACGTCCCTGAAATTCGATAGTTGAGTTCCTTCAAAAGGCTCGCGCAATAATTCTTTGCTTTGAACTCGTGATTTGAAAATGTCTTGAATAAATACCAAGAAAAATAAATAAATAGCAAAATCAAATAACTAATAAAACTGGAAATTATTTTTTTTATGTTTTTAACTTTTTTTGATTTTTTATTTTTAGCCGCTAACGGTAGCAACTACCGTTAGTATAACCGTAGAGTCCTGCAACGGTGGCTTTAGCGGTTGATTCTCTTGCCCTTACGCCTGGGCAGACGAGCTAACGGTAATGCCTAGAAGTAAGGAGTTACTGCTAAGGCTACCGTTAAGTCCCCAGAATCTGCGGAATTTTTCAATTTTCTCCACATCAACAAACACATGAATGCACCACAATAAATAACTCATACGTAGATAAAAATAAGCAGAAAAAGAAAATAAAGAAAATTAATACTAAGGAAAAAGAAAAGAAATCAAATACTTAGGTTGCCTCCCAAGAAGCGCTTATTTAACGTCGAAAGCTCGACGCCTTCTACGAACGTTGTCTCGAATCTAAGAAAAGGTGACGATCGTGCCACGCCTTAGTGTTGTCTAACAGTAAGCATATGCAATGTATTCCTCCAAAGAGCGCATGGTAAGCAATTCGTAGAACAAAAATATTAACTCACTTCGGGGGTCTAAAAAGCGAATAATCTATCACCATGAATATATCAGCAACTAATTCGGGCACATGGTGATCCAAAATCTTCAAAAATATGAGGAAATCTGTCGAACATAAGAATTCATCAACACCCGATCCATTCCCCTTCGTTTTGGTAAAATCCCCCTCAACATCTTCAAAATTATTGGGAACTAAATTCGGGCATAGGGGTTTGGAAGTTTCCTCAACAAAATCATCCACCATCTCAATATCCATCGAATCTTCGGGCGGCTTAATATCAGACTCGGTCATTGCATCCTTCTCAATTAATTCGTCACCACCTCAAAATTAAAATCCATTAACGGCTCGGGTGAGATAACAAGAGGTTTAATAAATTCCTTCTCTAACACTTCATCAAAATTTACATCGCCCTCAGCAATGTCGTTCAAGTTTATCCCCAAAATCGCCGCCACCCGATTTAAAAATTCATCGTTGTCCTCGATGTCTAAATCATCCAGCACAAGAGGAGTAAATTCATCTTTGAAAACCGGCCCATCCTCTACATCATCCTCAAATAAATCAAGTAAACTCGAATTTTCAGCATCCACCGGAATCTCCAATGGCATGACGTGAGGCTCTACAGTCACATCCCCTAAAGTTGGCACCACGTCTTCTTCTTCCATGCAAAACTCTGGCAAATTCATTACTTCATCAACCTTTGGGCTCTCCAATGGCAACTCTACTATATCATTATCCAACACGTCATCGTCAAGTACAAGAGGAACGATCACGTCTAGATTCTCCAAAGCTTCCTTTTTATACACATCCTCTAAACAAATAGGTGAGCTCAAAATTTCTTCCTCCAATAGTGGTTACACAACGTCAAGAATTGGTAGCGCTAGTTGACTTTGAACTTTATTTCTCTCTTCTTCCCTTCTTGCTATAGAAGCATCGACTTCACGACTTACTTCACTTACATACCTTTCAAGTTCAGAAAGGTTATACATTTGTACTCCACCCTCCTCGTTCAAAGATTTGTCAAAAGAAGCTATTATACGTTCCATAAATTGTGCAAGGTCTTCTTCCTACACAGTGGATTGATCAATGTTTCCTTGGTTATATATGGTCTCAAAAGGTTCATCTGCTTGTTCCTCTTGAAAACTCACGATCTCAGCCTCTTAATCCTCTTGCCACCCCAAAAATTGATCATCTTGCTCGTATTCTTCACAGATAGGATAGTAGGAGAATTGGACGTAAGAGGCATAAGATTCATAGCTCGTATTGTTCTGAATGGCAATATCATCCTCCAGTGGCTCGTCCTCAAACGTCACTTGGCAGTTAGTCACCAAATGCCCCATTAATCTGCAACGACCACATTCACGTCTCGAATAAAATTGGTTCCATATAAGTGTATAGAATTTGTCCATGAAACATTCGTATACGTCTTCCCAAGTTGGCAAGATATCGGGCTCCATACGTACCAACCATTGTCGTGCTCTATCATTTAGTGTCCTCAAAAAGTATCGCCTCCTAGTTTTTTTTCGTGTAAGACCGTGAAGAGGAAAAGTCTTGGTAATGTATTCGTATTCTTGGACGAACTCCACCGGATCCTCGCTCGGATGCCCACTAAATTCCGGTAATTGCTTGTAGTAAAAATCTTCTAGCTCGTGATTTCGCATTGCAGAGCTTATTGGAATGGCCCGTCTAGGAACAGGGAAATTGAATGGATTGAAATACCATTGTTCGACTAGCGATTGATATCCTCGACTTCTTGACATTTTATTATTATTTTTTATATTTTTAAAATTTTATATATATATATATATATTTGTTTTCAAAAATTCAATAAAAACAATTTTTTTAAAGGCTAACGGTATCTCTTAGCGGTAGCAGCTACCGTTAGTGTTACCGTTAAAAAATTATTTTTCGAAAAATTCATTTTTTTTAACTAACGGTAGCTCTAGTGGTTACAGATACCGCTACTATTACCGTTAACTTTTATTATTTTCAAATTTATTTCGGACGCTGAATCAAGTCTGCAAGAGATGTACCTTTTACACACAACACTCAACGCACAAGATTATACGTACCAGATAAAAACGAAAAGAAAATTTCAAAATAAGATATTAAAAATAACTCAACAATTAAAAATATAAAAAGAGATCACGAAGGGAAAACACAAAATTCACCACCTACATAGCTTTTTCCGGCAACGGCGCCAAAATTTTGATTCGAACTTTTGTGTACCTGCTTATAAAGATTTTTCAAAAATTTAAAAGCTCGCCCGCAAGAGAACGGGATCACTTATAGGTGGGTAGGTTGACTCGTGTCGATCTCAGAGGAAAGCTCGATTCGAAAGTTTTTTTTGTGTTTTCATTTCACGAATAAGAAATTAAAGAAAATAACACATGAACGGGGTTTAGTTTGATTTGTTTTAAGAACTAGAAATTAATTAAACTAAGATTTAATTAAACTACAATCTATGTAATTAAATCTAAGCTTATTTAAACTAAGAACTAATTACCTAAATCCTAAAATTATTTTATCTAAGAGCAATTGAATCTAGAATTTATTTAAACTAGGAATTTATTAATTAAAATATTTTTAAAAGATTTAAGAAAATTAAGGTTCTAGAGCTTCGATTCGTCTCCACGATCGCTTGGGAAAACCCAAGTGATGGTTCACAACGAATCTAGGCTCTAGACCCATAAAATCATATACTTATATGAATTTTATTTATTTGCATTATTGATTTTTTATCTTATCGACACATTTGATATATGATACTTTAATACTGAAATTTTATTTATTTCAGAGAATTTGAAGTAATTTTGGTCTTGAGAAGGACGAGTGTAGGCCTATTGGAGTTTAAACAAGAAGGAGCCGAAAATCCAAAGATGTTGGTCAACACTGTTTTTGTCTTTCACGCTTGGTTTGCCAATTAACGCCAGCTCATATTCGAAAATTACACAGATTAGGCCAAAAAATTAGAGTCGGCCCGTATCCAACTCCTTTAATACAGTACGCTGCATAAAGGGGGAGCCCTAGACATCATATAGAAGGAGAAAACAAGGAGAGGAAGGAATAACATCGGATTAGAACATAAAACGACTGAGAAAAAGACAAATCACGAGAGGACGAGACGTTAGACGAGTGATAACACCATACGAAGACGTAAGCAGCAATAGAGGAACATCAGGCAGGTTTTGGAGGTTTTAGATTTTGGAGGTTTTCGACAGAGCTTTGATCGCGATGACGTTTGATATATATTTCTATCTCTTTTCTTTTCTTTTATTATGAACATCATGAGGTTTGAAGTTATTATGATTGGCTAGTTTTTTTTATTATGGTTCAATGTGACGTTTGAAACGTATTTGATGAGATTGTGATTTATATTTCGTTATGCATGCTCTAATCGACTCTCTTTTATATCTTTATGTTATAAGTTTTATTGTTTTTATTATATGATTTATTGATCTTAGTGTGGCCAACTAGATTAGGGACTTATATAATTTATGCTAGAATAAGATTCATAATCCGTAATTGTTGCAAGTCTAATTTCACAAGTAGCGACGATTGAGCTTAGTAAATTGGATAACATATATTCAAGGTCTCTTAGGTCGAGCTTATGAACTTAATATCGAGCTTATTAACTTAATATCTTTTCTATTCCATTGTTTTTGTTTTTAATACTTTTAGATTTATAAATTTAAAGAGTTTAATTTTAAATCACTCGTCTATATAGGTTTGATTAAAGAGCTTGTTTTAATTGAATAAAATTAAGAAACTTTAGGGGTTAACAGAACTTGTTGGTTTTGATATAGGAATTCAAGGGAATAGATGAGAGTTTAGCGTTACATTAAATTAAAATTGAATCGAAACTTGAATAAACGAAACTAACACTACAACAAATGAGACCAATTGGAAGGACAAAAGTCGTTCCTACACATGCTGTTGTTTTTCCTCTTGGTCTATAGGAACGACAAGTCGTTCTAAATTTGCCGTTCCTATAGGCATTTGCCTGTAGCTTTATAGGAACGACTTTGTGTCGTTCCTATAACTTAAATACCAATAGGCACGACATGTCGTACCAATTCTTCGCAATTTTTCGTTTTCGTAACCTCGTGTAGATAAGTTTAGAGGAGCGATCACGTCGCATATATTGGAAGGACATGTTCTCCCAAAAAACTCCTTCTACAAAAGTATTGTGTCTAGAACGGATTTAATGAAAGCCTTCTAGAAAGTGAGTTTTCTGTAAGAGATCTTTTAATAACCGTTCTAGAAAGTTGTAAAAAAATTAAAAAAAAAAAAAGCAAATGAAATGCCAGAGCCAACAATTACACAAAAACATAAATACTAAATATTGTGAATATATTAATCATTTCACTAACAAATAAACCAAATCAAATCACCAATAGTACATATTGTGCATATATTAATTAGTTCACCCATAAATACACCAAAATCATTAACATCAACAAAGCATTTATCTAGAATTAAAACTTTAAAAATAGAAAAAAATGAAAATTTTACATCTCAAACCCAACCATATCTTGAAGAAAATATAAAAACACCTTTCCCAAAAAAAGAATGTTACAAGAAAATATGACAAAAGAGGGGGGGTGGGGAAAAAAGTTTACCTAAAATCGGAAGAAAAAATAAAAAAGGAACAAGACCTAGCACATTCAAGTCGTGCCAAGCAAAAAATATTGTTGCAATGAAAAAAAATTCAAGGATTTAACAGTCTAAGAAAAAAGCATTTTGAGGACCCCCAATTATAGTTTATAGAAGAATCTCATATCCAAGCTACTATAATCATAAACCAACCCAAAAACAAAATAAGTTTTGTCAATAAAAATACCAAGTTACCTACATGATGAAATATGTAGCATAAGCATTCTCAAAGAAATCGAACATTTGCTGCTTCACCCCATATCAAGAAGTACAATGCAATAAATAACAACTTCTTCTCTTTGCTCACAGCTTCTAGGCTGCAAAAAATACAGGCAATGTTAAAAAAAAAAAAAAAAGAACATCGCCGTAAGTATTTCGCCTTTACAAGATACTATCCTAGTAGGACTCTATAATCCCAGTCTCAGATAAGTGTGCAAATAACCATTTAGAATAAAGTAACATACTTGCTCTAGACTAGTAAAATACCTAAATATTTACACCAATTGATGTAGTTGTCAAGGGACTTCAAAAATACCCTTTGCACAGCAGCCTCGTCCAATATCTGAAAACTAATCATAAGCAACTCTAAGAGGAAAATCTATTTTTTTTTAAAGTGACCTTTTGGTCTTGAATGTTACATTGAGTTAATAATGTAATCAGAATTACTTTCTTCCATTTACATATGATTGAAAGATTCTAATAGAAGTTGAAGATAGGAATGCCTATGAATCTATGATGCATTAGGATGTAGAGAATTGTGGTATCCATAGCACATGTTGGATCTAAAACAGAAACATTGTCACACAAAGCAACTAAATACATGGTACAACCTTAAACACAAATTCCATTAAAAAAATCCCAATACAGGATGCAGTACCTACCGGCTCAAGTTCCTCCGGAATACGAAGTCGACTTTGCTCATTTGCAAGTAGGTGAACAACATGCTCTCGCTGATTTGAAACATTGTCCTTCTGCAAAACCAACCATAGAAACAGAGAAAATTAAACAGACTTGAAAGCCTATTGTCCTTCTGCAAAAGGCTTTCTTCTTTTTCATCTTCTTAATATATTTCAGTTTTACTACTCCATCGAATTCAAAATATAAAAAGTTTTTTCGCACGCATATTAAGAGTTAAAATACCCTATATATCCTTAAATTAATATTTGTTGGAAAATGATATATTATAAATTTCATTACTAGGTAGATTAATAAGCATAGGAGTAATATTGGAAAACTATTCACTTTTTTGTCTTAAAAATACAAAACAACATATACTTTGAATAATTTTTTGAGAGAGAAAATGACATGTAGTTTTGAATAGGAGGGTGTAAATGCGTAACTTATAATGAAACAAATTAAAACCCTCCTTCAATAATGCCAAGGATCGATACAAATGACGCCTTAGTTCAGATAAAGGTTCTAAAGACCAACATCAATTTACTCTGCTAGACCTCCAATAATCAGCCTTGATGCAACATAGCTTCTACTTATTATCTACAATATGTTACTATATTAGCATGTATGCCTCCTGTACAGCAGAAAAACAAGCTAAATCATGCGGTACAGTTTGAATTTCATTAAACATTTTTTTTTTATTCAACCACAAACAGGAAGCTAAACATTAACCTCACAAATGGTAAATAAGAACACCAACAATGTCACATAAACACAATAATTATAACCACATAAAACACAAAACCAAGAATGCCAAAAAAAAGTATAATAATAATTCACCGATTTATTTTTTTTTCGATTTTTTTTTTCTTGATTAGCTACTCACAGCCAACAAAGAAGGAATTACAGCCAAATTAGGAGTGTCGTGTTTGGCAGCACCCCTTTTCCCAGCAGAATTAGAAGGTGGCTTAGAAAAAGCTCTCATTAGACTTGCAAGTGCCCATCCCCAGCTCTCATCAAGGGTCTTCAGAGCAAACATCTGCTGACCGATCACCAATCCATTTAACCTCTTTATATCTGCCACCTAAACCCAATCCCCAATACCAAATGAGTGATGCACATATATCAGCTATCGGCAATAACAAGGAAAAAAGGCAGATTAAAATAGGTTTACAAAACCTTTGACCCAAAATGCAGAATCAAGTACTATAAAAATAAGACCCTATTTAGATAGGTTTATCATTGAATAGACCGAAAAATTGGAAAATGTGAAGTAATTAATACCTCAACGCCATATTTGATGGCGACGCCGGCGAGGGTATCGAATTTGGATATGGTGTGTAGTATGTGATTCAACCCACAGTTCAGAGCTACGCCCACGGCGATGGAAGGCGGAGAGAGAATCGGAAGTGATCTCGATGGCGATGGCGGCGGCGATGATCCTACTGTAACTCGGCTAAAAAAATCCATCCCGCCATTATTATCATCCATTCTCCTCTCTTCTGCCATCCGCGATATATGGAATATATATAGGTTATACAGATATATAAATATTAGCTAAGGAGATTTGGGGCAGATTCAGGAGGAGGGAAATGGTTCCGTGAAATATTTGTTTTGCCGCTGAAAATTCATCCTCCGTTTCAGTAATGCTCCTCAATTTTTCATATTGCCGCCCGTCTTGTGGTTTCGTCTTTTTCACATTGCGGCCCCATGATTTTTTTCCTTTCTTTTTTAATGAATATAATCCCTTTGTTTTACTTATTTATGCATATATTTATTTTTTTGAATATAATCCCTTTGTTTTACTTATTTATGCATATAATCCCGTTTTATTAAGTAAATAATATTATTTTAAATAATAAATAATATTATTTTATTTATTTAGGTTTTTTTCTTTTTATAACTTGTTATTTCTAAATAAATAAACATATTTATTTATTTAGGTTGTTTTTTATAATTTGTTATTTCTAAATAAATAAACATATTTATTTATTAAGGTTTTTTTCTTTTCATAATTTATTAAAAAAATTTATTAGGAAAAATAAATAAACATATCTATTATTATTAGTGCATTTCATAATAATGTCTTAAAATTAAAAAAAAAAATATTTCAAAATTAAAATACAATAAGAAATAACCTATTGATTAATGTATAGTCTTGTCACTAGCAAGGTTGAAGGAAATGTGTTTTGTCGCTCTCCTTCATTCCTTTTATACCATAAATCTTAGATAACCAAACCTAAAACCGCCGGAAAATTTTCGTTTTACTGCTTAGAATTTCACCCAATTTTAATGTCGCCCTATTTTTCCCTATCTCATCACTTATATTAATTAGTATTATATTAATCTCTTGTATTAGTAATATTATATATATATATATATATTAGTAATAATAATATGTTTTTAAATAACCAAAGAGAACAAATCTAATTAAAATAATGGTTAGTTGATGATTGAAATAAATAATAATAATATTATTAATTAGAATATTTTATATGTTTTGTAAAAAAAAATCCAATTTCATACTTAGAATATGCTAATTCAAATTGTACTTAAAGCAACTCCAGCAGTCTGCACTATTTTAGTGCAGAACCTGCACAAAACTAGTGCAAAATTTGCATACCAACTCAAGCAGTTTGCACTAAATTTTGCACTAAAAATAATATTCCATTATATTCCTCATTTCTACTTTTTTAGTCTTATATTATTTTGTAAGGTATTATTAAATGAATAATATATTTTTAATTTGAAATTGACAAAATAATACTTATTAAAAAATATTGCGTGTTTGGGTCGGGACGCCACTCCCAGGCGCGTCCCCCCCGTTGAAATAATTAAAAATAAAAATAAAAAATCAGGACATAGTTCGTAGTGGCGTTCCGGAAAAACCTATTGATACATGAGTAGTATTATACCAGCTAGTTTGGATAAACATTAAATAAATAATCTTATTAAATAAAGAAAAAACAAAAGATTACACATTTGATTAAATAAAAAAACTAGAGGACGTGACAAGTTCAAACATCTCGAACTAAACATACTACATAGTTGCACACTCATACTAAGGTCATTCCGATCCCAATTTATTAAAGATTTGAGTATTAATACATTGATAATGCATCAATTGAAAGTTGCTTCCAATGAAATCCACAATGGTGGCACGTCATACAAATAATATCTTCGTGATGCATCATCACCGTATTCCTTTATTAAAAAAAAAGTTAGTAATTCAGTGAAACCAACAGAAACCAAATAATTATTTGTAGCCAAATGTGTGGATTTTACATAGGCTGGTGAGACATTATTATTGCTAGTGGTATCAATACGGATCAACTCACATTCTTCGTCCAAAAAAACTCCATCACCATAAATTATTGCTTTCCACCAAACGTACCTCGTCTCCATTTCTTCGATCCTATCTGTGAATTTCAGGAAAAGTAGGTGAAATCATGAAACGACTATGGAGTATACTTTTTACCTGCGGGACGCTCAAGATGAAATCCGCTTGTTTTGCACCTCTTTCAACACTTTCTTTCTGGCCAATGATAAATCCCAAGATGAATCGTTCCATCTCCATGATCCATGGAGTGATTTCAGGATTATAGAAATCATGGTGTATTTTTAGTACATTCGGATGGTTTTCGTCAAAATTAGCTATTATTATAGTTGATATACTTTATATTTCTTCGTAAGTTTTCTGTGTTTACATATATATAGAAGTCGTTCAATGCTTATCTCCAAAAGCTGAACATTATTCAAGAAAATACAATCTTTGTACTTTCAATTATGGTCGTTGATCATATATCATTTGCATCTTAGCCGTTCAATGCTTATCTCCAAAAGCTGAACACTATTCAATCAATTATGACCGTTGATCATATATCATTTGCATCTTAGCCGTTCAATGCTTATCTCCAAAAGTTGAACACTATTCAAAAAAGCACAAATAACAACGTATATTATTTCAATCATAGCCTTACATGTGTATCTCCAAGTTTTCTACAAATAGATCATATAACATATATTATTTGACACATAAATCATAAAAATCACAATGTGTAGTCTTTTTAATATTTTATGTTTCTACAGTTTATATTTTAATTTTATGTGTAGTCTTTTTAGTATCTTTACTACACAAATAATTGGATCCAAAATACTTCAAACATGTCCAAATAATAGACCTATCATTTGGCCCACGAGTCGAGCCCATTGCTGGATTTTCTATTTCCTCTCCAATTGTCAATTGGGCAAGGATCTGATACCTTTTTTTTTTCTTCCTTTCATTTTTCTTACAGCATACCCACCGCCACCGTATGGTCAAGTTTGTCGGACTCATGATGAAAATCCAAACAACGGATCATTATGAGATTTATATCGTTGATATCCAGTTTCATAAGGTTTCCATCGCCACCTCTAGATCGAAAATCGAAGCTTTAGATCATCTGCAAAATTCATGGATTGAACTTTGTCTCTACATCATTAAAATAACGAGCACAAAATGTCAATGCCTCTTTTGCCAAACACAAGAAGAATGAGTACTTATTGGAACGAAAATATCATATTCTGAAAGGACAAGTCCTTCCTAATACATTATCTGTCATTGCTGCAAATTTCTTGAATAATATATTTCATCATTTCACAAACACAGATGTATCTTGGATTTCAAAGACAACTCTTTATTTTTGAAAACAAACACAAAAACAACACAGGAGACAACATCAATATTCTGGAAGGACAAGTCCTTCCAAATACAAGAAGAATGATTACTTATTGGAATGACAAAATAAATATTATGGAAGGACAAGTTCTTCCTAACACAAGAAGAATGATTTACCCCCATTTATCTGTCATTGTTGCAAAATTTTTGATAATATATTTCATGATTTCACAAACACGGATGTACTAGGGATTTCAAAGATGGATCTTTAACTTTGAACACAAACACGAAAACAAACATAGGTGGCAGGAAGAAGCTCTGTTTTGTTTTCTCAGATTCACCTATTGGAAGGATGACCTCATCAATCTGGAAGGACAAATCCTTCCAAAAACAGGAAGAAAGATTTACTCTCAACCATTGTTACAAAACAAGAAATGTGGAGAGGAGAAAGTGAGAAGAAAGAAGTATCGAAACTGGGGAGGAGAAAGAGGAAATTAAAGTTGAAAAAGTTTGGGGAGGAGAAGGTGAAAATTAGGTGGAGGATATTAAATGAGGTTAGTGATATTTTGGAAGGACTTTTGTTTAATTGAAAGGACTTGTCGCTCCAACAGATACACCATTAAATTGTTACCCAGTTGGAACGACAATTATATTTGTAGGAACGATAAATGTCGTTCCAATAGGTAAATGGACCTACAAGAACGACTTATATATGTCGTTCCTATATATTTACCCTATAGGAAGGACAAATTTGTCCTTCCAATTTTGTCCTTTCAGTTGGTGTCATTTGTTGTAGTGTAAGAATCCGAATTCTTCTCCACTTGGAATATTTAATTTTATTATATTTTCTTAGTTTAGCTGCTTATATATTTTGTATCTATACGTTAGTTTAATTATTATTATTAGTAATAAATTAAATCTTTTTAACCAAACCCCCCATTATATATTTAATTAATTACATCAATTATGTACTTAGATCTGTGTGATCAATTTTTACAAAATAGTTGAATGGTTATTTAATTTAACGTGGTTCGACAAAACACAAATCAACTTGATTTTATTTAGTAAAACAAAATAGGTTTATTTATTAGGTTTAACTGCATGGCTATTTTTTTTGTTATTGTCCCTAAAATTTATCCAATGAAACTTTAAATGACCAATTCCGTCACCAGTTCAGTAATGCCAAAAATCACAAAAATAGCCTGGAAAAGGAAAATTACCAATTATGATCAAATTGAAATATGCAACATGATTCAAATGTAAACCCAGAAATACAGACAATATAAAAATTGTAGAGATTGAATTTCCATTTCATAATCCAAGTCATATTAATGAGACAAAATAGTAAATTAGCAAACAATAAATAATCCATACCTACACATTGGCGTGAGTATAATTTGCAGAAAATACCTAGCGAAATAATTTTCAAAAAAAAACATTATATAAACACAAAAATATAAATTTTCATTTTCAGAAAACCCTAACATTTTTTTTTAACAAATATCACATTAAAATTTTAAAAAATAATCAATAATTAAAACTAAACAGAGACAAGACATATTAAGGTCAGGGTTCCGCAACCGAAGTCTGGTAAGTATTATTTGTGAAGTCGACATTTTTTTATTTTTTTTCGTGTGGGTGTGTTTGTGTATTTGCATTTGGTTTTCTTCTTCCTTGACCACAAGACAAAAAAATCAAGCTCATACTCCCCAATTCCCTAATCGGTTCATTTTCCCCTCTCTCCTCAAAGATTACGATTTTCTCTCATATTCTCGCTGTGGCGAGTTGCTCCATTGCGCCATCGCCAGACTGGGCCTCCATTTTAGCCCTTTTATTGTCACCTCTTTCATCCGAATGTACATCAAGTGTGGATCTCCCTCGAATGTAGCTAAACTGTTTGACAAAATGCCACACTGCTTTTGGAACTCAATCTTTAAAAGTAGGGTTCTGATGTGGGTATGGTATCATTTTGCCGAATGGAGGTTTTAAACATCGACCTAGATAGATACGCACTCTGTATTTTTCTCGAAATTTATAATGATTTTTTGGGTTTTTTGTATGGAAAATAGATACATAGATATGTTTTGAGGAATAAGTTTGATGATGACCTGTTTGTGATCACCACGATGATCGATATGTACTCGAAATCGAACAGGGTAGCCAATACTTGGAATGTTTGTATGATGTTTGAGAATAATAATAAGTATATCCTAATTTGGAATTCGATAATAATTGGTTATTGCGAAAATGGGTTCTGGACAATTTTTTTGAATTATTCTTATCCGGAAAAAGAGAATTTTGAGTTGGGATCGATGACGTTTTCGAGCGTGTTAACAGCTTGTTCGAATGGCGAGATTAAATTTGTTAATAATTATATTTACATATTTTGAAAACTTCAAACAGTGTCATACTCTCAAACATTCTCGCATTGTGCCATTATCTAATAAATATAAACGTGTAAAAGGAAAAAACATAAGGATAAGATATAAAAGAGAGACGAAGGAAGACGGTAGAAATTAGGCTTCTCTTATTCATCGAAGACTCCCTTTATATAGGGTATCAATTACATGTTTCTATAATACATAAAGATAACAAATACCTAAATTGTCCTTCATCAATTACTTATTGACGAAGGCACACTAATTGTGTTTTTCCTTCAACACTCCCTATTGTGCCAAGTCAAAGGGTGAAATGGTGTTTTATTGTTGCCTCGTAAAACTTTGCCAAGTAACAAAACCAAATGGAAAATATAAGACTTGGTTTGCCGCGAAAATGAAAAATAAGCAACATGTTATAATCTATATGTCTTTTAGAGATAATTACAATAAATGCCCTAGAAGTTTGGTCTAATTACAAAAAAATTGAATATTAAAATAATAAATATGACTTACTACAAGTACATATCTATTTTTGGACAATTATTGAGAATGTGAAATTGTGTCTGCTTATGCTTCTTCGGAGATAAAGATACGGTCTTGCAACCTCCAAGTGGGATGCACTGCGATCGAAGAACTGAAAGCTGTGACATCACTTCACATATCGGGTTTCGAATGAGTCGATTGAACTTTTCTCTACTTCAGTGAAATAACGAGCACAAAATATCAATGCCTCTTTCGCCACATATGCCTCAGTAATCGACCCCTCTGGCTTAGCTGGATTTCCAATTTGTATAAGATAAGAATCACATCTGATTGGGCTGAAATAAGGTCACTCATATTTAGACTTTTGGCCGACATTTTCCCGAAGAGTTACATAATTCAATGATTGCATCGGATATATCCTTATCTAAGTAAGCATGGGCAACCACAGGGAACAATCTTTGGATTATGATGTGGTAATCGTGAGATTTTAGTCTAGTTAAGTGGCTCTAACCTGGAGGTACATACCTTCTCAAGTTTGATGCAAAACTATTTAATAATTTCACGGACCTGATCTAATCACAAAACTCAACTAGTTTGGTTTTGGTTAATGTGTAACAAGACTTAGGCTTCATTATCTTACCTCTATCTTCGAAAAGGTGCAACCCTGGCCTAATATTCAAGTTCTTTAGATCCCGTCTAACATTAGGAGTATCCTTTGATTTCAGCGGATCATCCATGATGGTCCCCACGACACTGTCACACACATTCTTATCTAAAACATCATGTCAATACTATGTTTCAAGTCATTACTGGAATAGTAAGGGAGCTAAGAAAAAGTCCTTATTTTATAATTCAACTCATTTGCATATTTGCGAGTCTTTGTACCGCCATAGTTCTTATATATCCCAGGTATTTTTGGTCTAACTCGATTTAGCTGGATCAATATGTCTGTCATTATTATTATTTTTTTAGGGCTCCAATATTTTTGTAGACCATTGAAATCATGCGAGCTTCTCCATCTATAGTGTATAGGAAGAAACATTCTAGCACCACAGTACACTACCTTTCCCAATACGCGCATCGATGGGATTTCATCATTACATGTGGGACATGGCATATAACCTTGCCCACTCCACCTTGACAGACTACTTCTTACCTTTGAGCTTTGACCTTAACATTGTTTTGGCACCCTCGTATCAGTTTCCATGATAAGTATTTAACGTAAACAATAATTAATAATCAATTATTTATATATAACCAAATACTCCATGTTGCACCTCAAAAGTCCTATATTCCAAAAAAAATGGAGGGCTGGTGAGTATAATTACAAAGGAGGTAGTATGTTTTCTTGAATTAATTAACTCCTTGAGTGTTACTTTCAAAATGTTTTATAAAATTAGTTTTACATGTATTAATATGATATTCAACTCATAATTAGATTACATACAATTATAGTAAGGAGAATTCACACTTTTATTTAGTTTTCTCAGAAATTGTTTGCCATTATTTTTGATATTGATGATGTTGCCATTGTTATATTGTTTTTGTTGTTTGGATAGAGTATCTGGAGTTGGCTAGCCTTTACTGCGATTGAATAATGGTAGTGGTAGAGGCTGTTGGATGTTAAAAGAACCTTTGAACTATTGGGATGACATTTTATACTTATTGGGAGGACTTCTCCTTGCAACATGTACGCCATTAACTCGGTTGGTTGGGTATTTACTTACGGTTGGTCAAGGTAATTAAATGCTCTTTTTTGGGACGACTTTATATCCTATAGGAAGGACAAAATGTCGTCCCTAAAGGTATGAACATATAAAAACGACTTATTATCTATCGGAAGGACAAATGTTCTCCTAATAGGTTATCGAGCTATTGAAAGGACTTTTGGATGTCGTGTCTATATGTCCTACCTATAGGCATGACACCAGTGTCCTCCCAATTTTGTCCTTCCTCTTAATCTCATTTCTAGTAGTGTTTTTAGAACACACAAATTAAATCTCATCTTTCTGAATTTGCAGATCACAGAATTAATACATACAACATTTGTGCAACTTACTATTTGATAGTCATTCAATTTCAAAATTATCTTGAAAACAAAGGAGCCAAGGTCATAATTAAATTTGAACCTAAAGTCTATCTTGTCATATGTAAAATTAAAAAAGAACTCAAATAGGATTTCTTACCAAGATAAAAAGGGAACGAAATGTTATAAAAAATCAGATAAGATTACCTCTCGGCCCCTTTTCCTATTCGACGAAGGGAAACACCAAAAAGGAGAATTATGCCAGAAATTTTGAAAAAAAAAATACAAAAGAAACGTACATATGATAATTAGAATAATTCAGGGAAATATAAATAATAGATCTGACAGTTATAAAAAAAGACGGAATGGATGCAATATATAAAATTTGTCATTAATAGTAGATGAAAGAAAATTTTGATAGTTATGCAATACAAAATCAGATCGAAGAAGAAAAGTTATTGAATTATTTTTTGATATAATGCATTAAATGGTGATATTTCCAGTTATTCTTTCTTAAGATTTGTCATTCGACACGAAAAATAAAAGAAAAAACTAAAAATCGAATAAAACACCCAAGATTGTTGAGGAATTTATTCTTGGCAATAATTCCTATTTTGTTATTTGCCTTTCTTGGGCACAAAATAAGTTAGGAAACTAGATTTAGGATAATATTATGTTTTCTAGTTTATGTACAAGACTTTAATTATTCCTAGATTGTGTTTAGGATTTGTTTTTAGGATTTTACCAAATTTAGAATTCTAGGTTGTCTATTTAAGACACAAGAACTCCTAATACTTGGAACTACTTGATGCACGGATTTTAGAGATCAAGACGCACGAAATTCTGGAGAGAACGACGCACGACGCAAAGAAGAAGAACACGAAGAAGTGATATCTACTTGGAGCCAACTTTCGTGATAAACAAGATCTTTGAAGTTGCGTGACCGACGAAGAAGATCTTGCCATTCCGGCAACAAGTATTTAGTACCAAGTTTCTTGATATTTAGTTTTCATATATTACTTTATATTTTGTATTTAACTTAAAAATAAAGTAATATAGTTTTCGGGTTTGTACACCCAAGTTCACAAGTACTTTTACTTGTGAACTGAATTTGTTTAATCGTGTTCTCATATTTTAATTTCCGCTGCATAAATTTAATTTACTCTGGTCGATGTTGTTAACCGATGTTGATAACATTGATTAAAAACATCGTGAATCTGAGAATTATTCTTATATCCATAGACCTTCTAATTTTACAATTGGTATCAGAGCGGGTTGCATAACCTCTTAAGTATTGATCCTTATTTTTTAGGTGCTATGGATGCTCAAGGCAACCCGAGGCCCCCAATCCTTAATTGTGAGAATTATTCTCTCTGGAAACAGAGAATGAGATGGCACTTGAAAAGCATTGACGAGCGTGTTTAGAAAACTGTCCTCATTGGATGGGAAAAGCCACGTGTCACGGATGGCGAAGGCGATACCATTCCCAAAAAGGAGGAAGACTGGACTGCTAATGAAGCAACTACTGCAAATTGGAACTCCAAATGCATCAACACCTTGTGTGGCTATGTAGATGCAAGCTATTACCGCATCATCAAGAATTACGAGTCAGCAAAGGATGCATGGGACGCACTACAGAGGGTGTGTGAAGGAACTGCAAGCGTAAAGAAATCCAGATTAAGAATGCTCATATCCACCTTCGAGGCAATGAGAATGGATGAGAAAGAGTCAATATTGGACTACTCCGTAAGATTGGCGGAAATAACTGAAGAGTGCAGACAGCTTGGTGAGCCCATAACTAATTCCCGTCTTGTAGAAAAATTGCTGAGATCCATTACGAAGAAATATAGCATGAAGGTGGTGGCCATAGAAGAAGCCAAAGATATTGATAACATCGATTTCAACACCTTAGTTGGAAATCTCAAGCAATATAAGATGGAACACGTTAGCTCTAGCTCGAAAGAGAAGAATGTTGCTTTTTCTTCCGATTCAATTGCAGCCGATGATGAAGATGATGAAGATTTTGATTTTAATGAAATTATTAAAAAGATAGAGACAACTACTCTCGGAGAAGATGAACTGGCCTTTGTGACTCAACGCTTCAACAATTTCTTGAAGAAAAAGAACAATTTTGGAAGCTCAAATCCAAGGAACAAGACACAGACATCCACTAAAAATTTACTGGACGTACTCTTCCACGATCTCAGTCCACAAATTCAATTTCCAATGTGTCCGGTTCAACAAAACCACTCAATGAGATTCAATGCCACAAATGCAAAGGTTGGGGACATTATAAGAACGAGTGTCCCAACACTCTTAGAAAGAAAAGCATGGTCGCTACGGATTTCACCGAAGATGTTAATGATTCTGAGTCAACTGATTCCGTTCCAGCTTTATTTTCCCATGTTGTGTGGGACGACGATGTTCATGTTGGTTTGCTTGCAGACAACATCGTGTGCCTGAATGCCGAGACCACTGATTATTATGAGGAATACGAGCAGCTGAGTGTTGACCACCAGAAATTGTTTATCAGTTGGAGTAAATAGGTACTCAAGGCCAAAGAACTCGAAAAAGAAGTAGAAAAGCTAACCAAAGAAAAGGAAGATCAGCTTGACATTATCGTTCGATTGGAAACGTCTCTCACTAAGAAGGACACTGAGCTGGAAAAGATGAAGAACGAATTGACCACTATTCAAGGAACCATTTCAAATCTAAATAAAGAGAAGGCAAAACTTGACGAAATACTACAGATTAGTTTTCCAGAGACCTCAAAGCATGGAATAGGTTTCAAACAAAGTCAACCTACGCAAGTGTCAAGTCAAGAACGAAAATCTTCCAAACGCCACAAGAAAAGGAGGAGACATTTCGTGTGTCATCATTGTGGAGAACCAGGGCACATTCGGCCCTTTTGCTGGAAGATCATTGGCGAGAGAAGATATTTTCAGAGAACAAATGCAACTGTCAAGTCCAATGTTTGTAACCGCGCTACCAACATCAATACCAACATCAGATACAAACAAGTGTGGGTCAAGAAAAACAGCGTGAAGTGCAATATGATCCATACCTCCCTGAAGTCTCTTGTCCCTGGAGCCTGGTATTTTGATAGAGGATGCTCGAAGCATATGACAGGCTCAGAAGAATTGCTTTCCAACATTGTCAGATTTAGAGGTGGAAAAGTGAAGTATGGAGGAGGCGCAAATGGCCAAATCGTTGGCCAAGGGACTCTCCATGTTCCTGGCGTTGTAACACTAGATAATGTGCTTCTAGAAGAAGGACTCACTGCAAATTTGATCAGCATAAGTCAATTATGCGACGGAGGGTTCAGCGTTAAACTCAACCGTAAAAAGTGTGAAGTTTATGAGGAGAATGGATCGTGTATTCTCACCAGGAAAAGAAATTCAGATAATTGCTACCAAATTCATAGTGATGCCTTTTGCAGGTTGTCCTAATTTAGTGATGCAGAACTGTGGCATCAAAAACTTGGACATGTAAATTACAAGATGATGGACAGGTTGGCCAAGGAAGAAGCTGTGAGGGGGATACCTAAGCTCAACACCAAGATCATTCCAGTGTACGAGGCATGTCAGAAAGGAAAGCAGGTTAGAGTGACACATCCAGTCCAACAAAGTCTCACTACATCATCGTGTCTTGAATTAATTCACATGGATCTCATGGGACCACTTGAGGTTGAGAGCCTTGGTGGTAAGAGGTATGTTCTCATAATTGTTGATGATTTTTCTAGGTTTACTTGGGTAGAGTTTCTAAAAGAAAAATCTGAAACGTTTGAGGCTTTCAAAAAACTTGCATAGAAGCTGTGTGTTAGGTTTAATGTGAAAATTGGTAGGATTAGAACTGATCATGGAAAGGAATTTGAAAACGCATCTTTTCTGAAGTACTGCACTTCTGAGGGTATTAGTCATGAATTTTCTTCTCCAATTACCCGTCAACAAAATGGCGTAGTTGAACGTAAGAATAGAACTCTAGCGGAGATAACTAGAACTATGCTTATTTTTAATGGGATAGCTAAACGATTTTGGGCTGAAGAAATGAACACTGATTGTCATATCACGAATAGGGATTATTTTAGACCAGGTTCATGTGCAACTCCCTACGAATTGTTTATTGGGAAGAAACCAAACTTGAGTTATTTTCATGTTTTTGGATGTATTTGCTATGTGCTTAACGATAGAAATCATCTTGCTAAACTTGACTCAAAAAGTGATAAGTGCATTTTCATGGGTTATTCCTAAAATAGTCATGCATATAGGTTGTTTAACCTTCGAACTCGAAGTATGTTTGAGTCAGTAAATGTCAAGTTTGATGATCTAACGAGCGGAGTTAAGCCTGTCGAGGATAATGATCTGGTTTATGATCAAAACCCTCAAGGTAGTGTCACTCCTACTTCAATTGATGGTGCAGGTATTGAGAATAAAGATGTAGTTGCTGAACTCAGTGATTTGAGTAATGTTGATAACCATGTTGATACTGGGATACCAACATCGGTACCAACATCGAGCCAAGTTGCAGAATCTGATTTTGAATCAGAGGAAGAAGATCCAGCAGATCCCATTGATCTTCATCAAAGGGACATTCCATCAAGAATCCAGAAAAACCACCCCGTGGGCCAAATCATTGGTGATATGGATGAAAGAAGTACAAGACGAAGACAAATAAGTTTCAAGGAAATGGTCAGGTATGTATGTTTGTCTACTAATTGTTCTAAGATTCGTGAGTCTTTGTACCTTTCTGAAATAGAGTCCAAGCGCGTGGAGGATGCACTCAAGGATGAGTTCTGGATTTGGGCTATGCAAGAGGAGCTGGACCAATTCGCCAAGAATGATGTGTGGGATCTTGTTCCACGGCCAGAAAATACTCACATGACGGGGACCAAGTGGATATTCAAGAACAAGAATGATGAAGCAGGCAACATTGTGATAAATAAAGCTCGACTTGTCGCACAAGGGTATACGCAAATTTAAGGAATTGATTTTGATGAGACATTTGCCCCTGTTGCTCGAATTGAGTCAGTAAGACTTTTGCTTTCTGTTGCTTGTTATATGAAAATTTCGTTGCATCAAATGGACATTAAGAGTGCCTTTTGGAATGGGGTCTTAAGTGAAGAAGTATATGTTGAGCAGCCTAAAGGATTTATGGATCCTCAAAAACCTGATTTTGTTTTAAAATTGAAAAAGGCTCTTTATGGTTTAAAACAAGCTCCTAGAGCTTGGTATGAAAGGCTAACTCAACATTTGCTTTATTTGGACTTTAGACGAGGAGAAGTTGATAAAACTTTGTTTCTTCTTAAATCCAACAAGCACATCTTAATTGTCCAAATTTATGTAGACGATATTATTTCTGGATCCATTAACGAGCAGATGGTCAAGGAGTTTGTCACTCGAATGTCTGATACATTCGAAATGAGCATGGAAGGTAACCTCTCATACTTCATTGGTTTGCAAATTAAATAGCTTGATGACGGTATTTTTCTTTCCCAGACTAAATATGCAAAAAACTTAGTCAAAAAGTTTGGGTTAGAGGGTGAAACTGTCAAGAAAACGCCGCTGGGCAAAACTGTGAAGCTGACCAGAGACGATGTTGGTAAGGGTGTTGATAACACCATGTATAGAAGTATGATAGGGAGTTTGTTGTATTTGACAGCAAGTAGACCAGATATTATGTATAGTGTGTGCTTATGTGCTAGATATCAGTCTAATCCAAAAGTGTCACACTTGAAAGCGGTTAAAAGAATTATTAGGTACATTGCTGGTACAACTGAACTAGGTGTGTGGTATACTAAAGATACTGGTACTGAACTTTTAGG
>BMAC01000257.1:262276-279733 GCA_014905375.1 Phtheirospermum japonicum | reverse complement strand
GAGACCTTCTCTCGTTTGAGAAGAGATCTCGGTATGTGCATTGTCTAACTAATGTTGGTTTGTGATGTTGTGACACTACTTATCAACATCAGTCACYACATCTGTATAATTTTGCATGCATTTTTACCTTTCTTTTCATACATTATACTAATGCATTGAGGTTGATTGAAAGTGCAATAAGGTCATCTGTTGTAATAAAAGTAATGAAAAAAAGAACCAACCTCTTCAAAAGTAGGTGATTGTGGGACTTGCCCGCAGAAATTGGTTTTCTCCCAGGTCCAAAAACAAGAGGTGTTTAACATCAATCGCTAAAGATTAAAAGATTTAAATCCCTTCAAGGATGAAGAAAATCTGGACTCAAAAATGCTCTAATCTTTATAAATCGCCTTCTTGAGAGATTTTGACGTAGTCATTAACTTGGGTTAAGGGGCAAGTTTCCATTGACTTCACCTAAGGCAATGTTGGTTTATAATGTTGTTAGTAATAAAAAGCAACATTGGATCAAAACACTGAAATCATATTGTGTTCTGTTTTAACCTTTTAGGTCATGATTTTTAGGCATTCCCTAGGACATTCATACTTTGTGAAGATGCCATCTTGCTGTGCGTTTTGTTTTTTGTGTTTTTGTCTTGCTTGAAATCTCTTAATTTTGTTTTGAAATTGAGCTAACCAAGTGTTTCAGTGGAGTTATAATCGGACGGCTGGACAGATAATAATGAGATGAATTTGGTGAGTGAAAATTAACATTGCACAAGATAGGTTCAACTGTGCTGATGATTCATTAAAAATTAGCTCTGTATTCCGGCCAATTTCGTAGTTCGAATTGTGCAATTTTTTTTTTAAAGGGAAGATAATGAGGGTGTTAATGAGATCATGTGACCTAATTTGAGGGGGAGTGGTTCTTTTATATAAAGGAATTAAAAATCGTGTTTCAACTCCTAATAACAACCGGTTAATTATTTTAGGAATTTTCCTTTTATTTCTACCCTCTCTCTCCTAGTGCAACGGTCATTTTTTATTTTTTTGGGATAAAAAGCTGCATCCTTTTTACCGTTTGCTCACAATTCCAAAACCCTTTTCGAATTACAACTCTCAGACTCCTTACTCCTCTCAAATTCTCTCGAATTTTGGTTTCTTGGTTGTGTATTTCTGTGAGATTTGCAGGATGACTAGCTCTCCACCGCCGTCTGTCCCAGAACTGCCAGAAGAGGTTCGCCGCTCCGGCGACCAGGTCCCGCTGCCGTTCCCAAAGATTGGTGGCCTTGATATTCGTGAGGAGATTGGTGGTGGTAGTTCTTCAAACCCACCACTATCAACATCGCCACCACAATCGCCTGCACCTGTTTCCCTCACTGCCGTGCCTATTCCATCACCGGTCGATGCCACGCCAGTTGCTCAAGTGTTCCCTGGACAGCCCGGGAACGAAATTGACGTCGATAATCCCCCAGATTTAGCTTTTGTGGCTGAGACCTTTGGACGCGTGGGGAAACCAACCTTGAAGCGTCTAGGCGCTTGCGCAACATACCGCCCGGCGTTGTGCCGCCCGCGGTCCCAAAGAGCAAGGCTGGTCCGCGTCGCCACGTGCCTATCGAACTCATGAACCTCCAAGAGGATGTTGTTGTGGAGTCTGAACCTGATGACCATGATTTTGAGCCTACTGCTCCGATTGCCGGAGATGTGCCGCTGTCTGCTTCTGCTCCCAGTCTGCCGGAGAAGAAGAGGTTTACTCACCGGAAACAGCTTGTACGTAAAGCCGACAGGAGACCCAGCCTGACGAAGGATAGTTTCTCTCCCAGCCAGGCAAAGTTCAAAGTTTCTCCTGGATCAACTGCTACTGAGTACTCTTCGCCCCCTTACACTGTACTGGACTTTATCACCGGGGAGGTTACAAGTTCTGCCAAGCCGCTTGCCGATGATCCCCCATCGTCTCCAGTTCGTGCTGCTATGCCTGAATTTGATACAGGTCTTTTTGAGTATTCGCCTGATTCATCATTCGATGTGCCCTTGAAAGATGTTCTTGCTGCTTGCAAAGAGGACAGGAAGAAAAAGAAGGCTGCTGCAAAGGATGATGTTGCTAGTCGTGTTGGTACCCCCTTACCAACATCGCGTCGCTCACAGTCTGTTTTGTCCTCCCGCACTGCTTCCGTTCCAAGAACCACTCCTGCTTCCTCGCCGCCCTCGTCTAATGCATCGGCTCAATCCAAGTTCTCTTCAGGACCAGCTACTCCTATGCCCGAGTTATTGATTTGCCCTGGCAGGCGCCTGTTACGGCCGATGTTGATAGTGATGTTGGTAAGACCAATCCCAACATGGTCAATATTTCTATAGATTTGCAGATGAAACAGCTTAAGGCTCTTCCCACCTCCCTTTTGGAAGCCCTTTCTGGTCAAAAAGGGTGAGAGGAAGTTGACGCGAACATAGGGGGAGACAATGTTGATGGAGAAGATGTTGCTGATGTTGCCGAGAATGAGAATGCTGATGCCGCTGATGCTGAAGATGTTGTTGCTACCGAAGCCTTGGCAAGCCTTGCTCAAGAGAAGAGGCGTAAGCGAATTCGAACGCGTAACAAGGCTTTGAAGAAAATAATGAAGATGCAGCAAAGGAGGAAGAGGAAGTTATTTGCCTTTCTTGAGCACAAAATAAGTTAGGAAACTAGATTTAGGACAATATTATGTTTCCTAATTTATGTTCAAGACTTTAATTATTCCTAGATTGTGCTTAGGATTTGTTTTTAGGATTTTACCAAGTTTAGGATTCTAGGTTGTCTATTTAAGACACAAGAACTCCTAATACTTGTAACTACTTGACCCACGGATTTTAGAGATCAAGACGCACGGAATTCTTGAGAGAACGACGCTCGACGCAAAGAAGAAGAACATGAAGAAGTGATATCTACTTGGAGCCAACGTTCGTGATAAACAAGATCTTTGAAGTTGCGTGACTGACGAAGAAGATCTTGCCATTCCGGCAACAAGTATTTAGTATCAAGTTTCTTGATATTTAGTTTTCATATATTATTTTATATTTTGTATTGAACTTAAAAAGAAAGTAATATAGTTTTCGGGTTTGTACACCCAAGTTCACAAGTACTTTTACTTGTGAACTGAATTTGTTTAATCGTGTTCCCATACCGTTGTATAAATTTAATTTACTCTGGTCGATGTTTTTAAATGATATTGATAACATTGATTAACAACATCGTGAATTTGAGAATTATTCTTATATCCATAGACCTTCTAATTTTACAAAGATTATTACAGAAAAGACTTCATAAATTTCAAAAAATGAATTTTGAAGTCGGTTGGATCTCAATGTTTGAAATCTTAGTTTTTGTAATAAAAGGCTGAGAATGAAAATTAAGAAAAAAAAAGTACTGTTTTATAATAGGAAAAAAAATAACTTTCTATATATTATACTCGAAACACCACATGCCGATAACTCAACACCAAAACTCTCATGAGGTGACACCTTGTGAGAGTTTTTTTTCTTGGTACAAGGAGTTTTGACATTTTAGGTTTTTTTAATTGGTTTTTTCCAATTTGGCGATTCAACCACTTTTAGTTTATTTAGTTGATTTGTCTCATTTATATGGATCATGGCACCAAATTTTGTGAGTGCTGAGACTTACTTGACTTTTGGGGAAAATAAAAAGCTGGATAACATGGGGATAAATGTCTTGTTAGTATTAGGAAGTTGCTTGATATATTCTTCGTTGTAAAGACCTCAATCTTAAAAGTACATAAACTTTTTTAATTTCCTAGTTTTATGACATGCATTTTCTTTGACAGGTATTTGGACCAGTGGTCATTTCCAATGGAATAACCGGAGATGCTATGTATGTATTAGAATGAAGTCATTCATTCATGCATGCATGCAAATGCGTGCACAAGCTACCAAGAAGCCAAGAACTCTTACCCGTTGTGTTGTCGTTTTATGTGCGTCATAGCTGTCATCACAACTGTCTTTTGTTTTTTCTGTGAACCAATATTATGGCTACGCGTGTAGTATTCTACGTTGTTCCGTTGGTAGATATTTATGCACCTATTGTATTCTTGTGGATTAATCAATTCAGTCAACATTTTTCCTTCTCCTTGTTCTTGTCATGTTCTTATATAGCAACTTCATGCTCAGCTTTACATTTATGATCCTTTCTTATTATGGTATCAGAGTAGGTTGATCCAACATGTCTCTATACCTGTGCTTCTTTTCTTTTTACCTCATTTTCTTCTCTATTTAAGTGTCAGTACTTATTGTTTAATTTCCAATTATGGCATCTGTCCTGCTGTTGGATTAATGCTCAGTCTATAACAATTCATGTCATTCAACCACAGTCACAGCTTATCACTGTAAAACTCTCTGAATCAAACTATTTGCTGTGGAAACACCAAGTACTAGCCACTGTAAGAGGTTATGGCCTTAAAAGCTTTCTGAATGGAGAAAATGTTTCATTACCTAGAGGTAATCTCCTGATCCCATCTCCAGAGTATGTTAATTGGATCAAGCAAGATCAATCACTTGTTTCATGGCTCCTGAGCTCTCTTTCTGAAAGCATGCTAGTTAACATTGTCAGTTTAAATACATCCTTTGAAATTTAGAACTCTCTAGAGTTGGATTTTACTAATTAGTCAAGAGCAAAAGTTATGCAGTTCAAATCTCAGTTGCACAATCTGAAAAAGGGCAATCTTTATATGAGAGAGTATATCAGTTTTGTAAACTTAGGGTTTCCTTAATTTCAGGAAACCCTAGTACTATTTCCTTAATTAATTTTGTGGTTTGTTCTTTTATGTATGCAATTCATTTTCTGTATTCTCCTTATGGCTTCTCTATTACTTAACGAGATTGATAACTTGGAGAGGAAGAATCTTGCTATTTTCAGTGAAAACATCCATCTTTCCGATGAGAATTCCGAACTGCGTGAGAAACTTCTCCAACTAGAGCATCTCTTGGATAGGAAAAGGGGAAAGAAATTTCACTACAAATGCTAGTGGTCTGAACTTTGCCAAATTAATCGACAACTGCAAGAGGAGAGAGATGATCAGCTGGAGTTTGTGCATCGACTGACCACTGCCGCCGGCGAAATTCATTCCCTCTCCGCGCAGGCAGACAAGTATCGTTAGCGTCTTCATGAGGCTGAGAACGAAATATGGCGCATCTGCCGAGTTTTGGCCTCTGATAAGAGAGTCACTTCATCCCATTCATGATGTCTGATTTTAATTTCATTCATTTTAATGTGTATCTGCTAGTTTTCTGCGAAATTGTAGTCAAACCTTTTCGAGTCAGTAGGACTTTCACTGTATCATCGATTATCTTGTTTTTAAATATTTTTGAGGTGTGCATTCCTTTCTATTTATATTGATTTCTTGTCTTGATGTTCGCAATATATTTTTTGTTCAATCAAGCTTGTGTTTGGGACACACCCTTAATCTGGATTGGAAAACTTTTGTTGATGACCCAGCCGGGCCATATTTGGGCCCCGACCCTTAGTGCTAAAAATAATGATGATAATCAGGTGAGGAATACCAGGGCATCCTCCTTTAGCCAATCAGGGCTAAATTTTGCTGACAATCAGGTCAGAAACACCAGGGCATCCGCCCTTAGCCAATAAAGGCTAAATTTTGCTGACAATTAGGTCAGGAATACAAGGGCATTCGCCCTTAGCCAATCAGGGCTAAATTTTGCTTACAATCATGTCAGGAATGTCTGGGCAGTCGCCCTTAGCCAATCAGGGCTAAATTTTGCTGACAATTAGGTCAGGAATGTCTGGGCATCCTCCCTCAGCCAATCAGAGATAAATCTTTCTAACAATAAGGTCAGGAATGTTTGGGCATCCACCTATAGCCAATTAGGGCTAAGTTCTGCTGACAATCAGGTCAGGAATGTCTGGGCATCCGCCCTTAGCCAATCAGGGCTAGATTTTCCTAACCATCAAGTCAGGAATGTCTGGGCATCTTCCCTTAGCTAATCAGGGCTAAATTTTGCTGCAGGTTAGGAATGTCCGGGCATCCGCCCTTAGCCAATTAGGGCTAGTTTTTTCTGACAATTAGGTCCATAATTTTGTAATAAAACATAGGCAAATCGAAACCATCATTTTTATATAAATAATATATGTAGTAATCTTAAACATAATATTTTTGTAAGTTCGTTACATTCCAGTCTCGAGGTACTATAGTCCCATCCATTTGTTGTAATTCGTAATCTCCTCCTGCCAGAACTTTCATGACCTTAAATGGTCCTTGCCAAGAGGCACCCATCTTTTCTTTGGTCCTTCCCAGGTCAACCCTGCACAAGACCAGGTCTCTTACTTGAAAATGCCTCCTTACTACTGTTTTGTTATAGGCTGCCTGGACTCATCCTCTCATGTGCTCCATTCTAATTGCAGCACGATCTCTTTTTTCCTCAATCGAGTCCAATGCATCCTGTATTAGCAATTCATTCTGACCTGCATCAAGACTCTGTATTCGGTGAGTTTCCTAGATAATTTCCGTGAGAATTACAGTGCTCATGCCATAAACTAGGCTAAATGAAGTTTCTCCGGTGCTCTCCTTGGGATTAGTGCGATAGACCCAAAGGATTGAACTGAGCTCCTCTACCCATTTGCCTCTTGATCTCTGTAGGCGTGCCTTAATCCCTTGTACCAAGATGCGATTTGTCACTTCGACTTGACCATTTTCCTGAGGATGATAGACAGATGTGAAGTGTTGGTCTATCTTCATCTTAGTGCACCAGGCTCGAATCCTTGCTCCCATGAAATGCGTGCCATTATCCGAGACTAGGACCCTGGGAATGCCAAGTCGACACATTATGTTTTTCCATATAAAGCCCATCACCAAATACTCTGTAATTTTTGCCAGAGCTTCGGCCTCCACCTATTTGCTGAAATAATCAACGACCACAATCAAGAACTTCTTTTGGGCAGGGTCTGTAGGGAATGGTCCAACCAGATCTATCCCCCATTTTGCAAAGGGGCAAGGAGAGCTCATCGTCATGAGCTCCTCTGCTGGACGATGGGTTAAGGGGGACATCTTCTGGCACCTATCACACCTTTTAACAAAGTCCTCCACCTCTTTTTGTAAAAATGGCCAAAAATAGCCGGCTCTCATGATTTTGCTCGACATGGTCCTAGCACCCATGTGATTGCCTCAACAGCCTTCATGGATTTCTTTAAGAATGTGGGCACCCTTCTGCTGGCTTACACATCGCAGAAGAGGTTGTCCAAATCCCTTTCTAAACAGTTCTCCCTTTATTAAGCGAAATCGGGACGACCTAAACCTTACTTTCGCTGCTTCTCTCTTACTGTCTGGCAGATCTCCCTTCTCCAGATACGTCTTGATCGGATAGCGCCAATCTTCTTATTCCTATAAATCGTGTACCTCATCTTCTCCAAATTCGTGATAGGCCATTAAAAGGGTGATTACTCTTTCTTGGCAGTCTGTTGCTGAGCTGGCCACTTTAGCCAGGTAATCGGCTCGGCCATTCTCTTCTCTGAGAATTTGATGGACTGTCAAAGAGTTCATGCCTCTAGCCAATTCACGAAACTGAGTCAAATATCTTTGCAAGTGTTCTTCCCTGTTTTTGAATTCTCCTCTTATCTATTTGTACACAAGCTGTTAATCCACCCGTGCACATACCTGCTCTGCTCCCAGCTCCTTTGCCATCTGAACCCCTCTTAACAGGGCTTCATACTCTTCCTCATTGTTGGACAAGGAGGGATTCATTTGTACGACATATTCAGTGGTTACTCCTTCGGGGTCGATTAGCATTATTCCCGCACCATAGCCAAGGTTCCCTACCGAACCATCTGTGTAGACTGCCCACTCTTCTCCTTCTTAGGAGAAGTGGTCAACTCTTTCATAAATTCGACCAGTTCCTAGGCTTTGATAGTTGTTCGTGCCTCAAAGCTGATATCAAACTCACTGGGCTCGATTACCCATTTCACCAGGCGCCCCGAGGTTTTTGGCTTACTCATGATTGCCTTTAGTGGCAGGTTGGTTCTGACAACTATATCGTGTGAAAGAAAGTAAGGGCGGAGTTTGCGAGATGTTCCAACCAGGGCTAACATGGCCCGCTCCATCTCTACATATCGAAGCTCAGCATCATGCAAGACCTTACTCCAGTAATATACCGACCTCTGCACTCTGCTTTCTTCCCGAATCAGAACCGTGCTTATAGCCTGTTTCCCAACAGATAAATACAAGATCAAGGGCTCTCCCTGGATCGGCTTGGTAAGCAATGACAGGTCAATCAAATGTTCCTTTAATTTCTGAAATGCCTCCTGGCATTTTTCATCCCATTGAAACGGGTCTCTCTTTTGTAAGACTTGAAAAAATGGTAAGCTTTTTCTCTGCTGAGCGCGAGACGAATCTGCTCAGGGCTGCTATCCGTACAGCTAGACATTGCATCTCTTTTACATTCTTCGGGGGTTGCATGTCCATGATAGCCTTGATTTTTTCTGGATTTGCTTCTATCCATTATTCTGTGACCATATACCCCAGGAACTTTCCAGACCTTACCCTAAACATGCACTTTTTAGGGTTGAGCTTCATTTTATACTTCCTCAAAGTATCGAAAGTTTCCCTCAGGTCATCAACGTGCGTGGCTATCATTATACTTTTCACCAGCATGTTGTCTACATAGACTTCCATATTACGCCCGAGCTAGCTTTTGAACATTTTGTCCACCAGTCGCTGATACGTGGCCCCCACATCTTTAAGCCCAAGTGGCCTGACCACATAACAATAGGTTCCCTTTGGAGTTATGAAATTAACTCGCTTCCAGTCCTCCTCTGCCAGCCTGATCTGATGATATCCTTGCGAGGCATCCATCATACTTAGAAGCTCACAGCCTGCTGTGGAGTCCACCAGCTGGTCAATCCTTGGCAATGATAGTGGTCTTTCGGAAAGGTTCTATTGAGATCCCGGAAGTCAATACAAATCCTCCAGTCCTCCTCTGGTTTTTGTACTAAGACCGCATTGGAGAGCTATTCTGGGAATTATATTTCTCGAATTTGCCCAGCCTTCAGCAATTTCTCCACCTTTGCCTCGATAATAGCCTCCTTTTCTGGCCCAAAGTTATGCTTTCTCTGTTTTACCTGCTTTATTGTCGGGCTAAATTTGAGGTGGTGTTCAGTTATCACTGGGTCTATCCCCACATAATCTTGGGGAGACCAGGCAAAGATATCTTCACTATTCCTAAGGAGGTTTACCAGCTCTACCAACACCTCAGGACTGAGAGTCGTTCCTACGTGCAGGACTCGACTATCGTCTCCTGGAACTACCTCGACCATCATTAGGTTTTCCTCTCTGTGAGCTAGGTCTGGTTTGGCTTCCTAGATTCTTGCCTTTTTACATCGTCCTTCCTCGTTGCGCCAAACGCTTTCTACATATGTACGTCTCGACGTGTATTGGTCACCGTAGACCTCTCCCACACCATCCTGGGCAGGGAATTTCAACTTCATATGGTAGACAGATATTACCGCTTGGAACTGACTTAGAGATTGTAGTCTGATTAACAGGGAATTGTCATGGTTTTATTTGGTATTTAGTTTGTTTTTCTTATTATTTTTGGTATAAGTTGGGTAGTTTGAGCTTAAATCTATATATTTGTACTTCAAGCTTATTTTACCGTGTTTTGAGCTTAATTGATGCAAAAGGTGAATTATCTCTGTTTTTCTCCATATAGCTAAGTAATTGGAGGAGCTCAACACGCACAAGATGACGATTGATGATTAGGAGACAAGAATCGAGCATTCCGACGAAGAAGTAGCACGTTTTTGAAGCTAACGGTTACTCTTAGCGATAGCCATTACCGCTAGTTAAGCTACACTTAGCGGTAGCCATACCGTTAACTATACCGCAAACCCAACCGCTAGAGGTGGACAGCGAGCATAACGATAGACATAACGATAACAATCTGTACCGTTACCATCACTGTCAGCAGGCAACAGAGACATTAAAGATAGCTTTAGCAGGAGCTGCCTACCGCTAAGTGCTATCGGGCCCTGTAACAGACTTATGTCACTTGTCCTCCAAGAATCGGAATTCTATAAATACCAAGCGATAAATCCGAGTTTGCAGCGTACTTAGGTCATTATAAACTTACTATAAAGTATTCCTAGGGTTTAGAAACGTGTTTTCAACACCCTTTAGCTTAGAACAGAGATCAAGATCAAGGATTCGACGCTTGCAAATTCTTAAGACGTTCGATAGCGCGCGGCCCGTTCTTCGACCAAGATCTATCATTTTTCTTCAGAGTAGCTGGAGATTTTTATCGCTTTTACTAGTTCCAATAAGTTCTCTAAACTCTTTATTGCTTTCTTAGTTAATTATAGGGATAGATAAATTGTTCTTGATTTACTTTATGCTTGATACTTGGGATATTTTGGATAATTTAATTCTTAATCTTTAAGCTTTTAAATTGTGTTTCTTTCATGCATGGATATTGGATATTTGAATTCAAGTTATTATGCAATTAGGTTCATGCTAATTAATTCCATTTTTAAGATTCATGATAGTAATTGCTTTAGGTTATTGAATTTTTTTTATGCTTTTTCGATCGATTATTGTTTGTTATGCTATTTGAATTAGTTTATGATAGTTGATTATCGTTGGGTTTTAAATCTAGATTAAATTGCCATAGATAAGTTCTTAGTTATTAAGCTTAAGTAATTAGAATTAGTTTAACTTATGCTTTCAAACTCCAGTTGGTAAAATTAGTTAAGTTAATTAGGTTTATTTAAGTTCATGCTTTTGAAATTAGTAGTTGATAGTCAAAAACAAACAAAACCCCAATTTGTATAACTTTATGTGTTTATTTGTAATTGAGAAAAACATCTAAGATACCGAACAGTTGTCCCTGAGAGAATCAACTTGAGTCAACTTGCCACCCTACAAGTGTCCTCGTACACTTGCGAGCAAGCTTGAATGTTTTAATTTTAAATATTTATAATTGGGGTGCACAAAATCTTGAATCAAAACTTGGCACCGTTGTTGGGGAACAACGAGTAGGAATTTTGTTTTTTTGTTATATTTTCTTTTTGAGTTATTATTTTCTTTTTATTTTCAATTGGCTCGGAATTTTGCCATTGGTGCGTTGAATTGTTGTTGAGTGCATGCAGGGGAGGCGATCTCTTAGACCCAAACTTGCGCCATTACTCGACAATATTCACCGTCCAAAACAAGCACGATCAAGGCCTATCCCCATAAATCCATTTAATTCATCCATTGCTACTACCTTTGATCAAAACCAAGTTCCCGAAACAATGTTAGGAGCACAATCAATTTGAAACGTTAATTCCCCACCAAGATCACCTCCACGTCATATTCGAAATGGGTATGGAAGTGAACCAATCATTATGCAAGGACAACCACAACCCCGAGATTATTGGGCTGATTATCAGCAAAATGTGGAGAACATGAGACGAGACGCGGGGATAAACGAAGGAGTTAATCAACAGCATGACGAAGAACTAAATCTCCAACTTAACAACGTAGTCGATCATCAACCCAACATGGTGAATATAAGACAAAATGAAGAGACAAACAACGATGCTAATTATCAACACAACATCGAGAACGTGGCATTAAGGAACAATGATTTTCTTCAACATAACGAGCATGTTGACAATCATAGACGAGTAGATTCTTGGTTGGCAAATCAGAACCATGGCTATAAACAAGACAATTCTGAAGGAAGATACGTGCGCGGAAATAATTATGAGAGGAACGCGTATGACAATCTCTACGAGAGGGATAATGACCGAGTTAGAGAACCAAGCGGAGATCGAGCACCTAGACAATAGGATTTGGCACGTCCGAAGGTTGTAGCTTTTTGCTCTGCTATTGTTCATGGACCAACAACAAGGGGGGTGGAGATTAAACCGCATCAAGTTAATTTACTTCCGACTTTTCGCGGAAATGCCATGAAGACCCTTTAGCGTTTTAAAACTGTTTTGTTGATGAAGTGGGCAGATTTGTGATTAATGGTCTTAACCGAGAGGAGGTGCAAATGATTTGTTTTCCCTATAGCATGAAGGACAAAGCGAAGTCATGGTTATTATCCTTGGAACCAAGATCGTTAACTGATTGGGAGATGATAAGAGAGAAGTTCTTAAATCAATATTATTCGGCACACACAACGGGGCAACTTTGAAGGCAAATTGATACATTTGAACAGTTAGAGGGAGAACTATTTCATGAAATATGGGAGCATTACAAGACACTGTTTCTAGCATGCCCCCACATTAATTAATCCCCGGAGATGACTAACCAATTTTTCTTTGATGGTTTGTTGGACATGGGAAAAAGGGAAGTTGAAATAGCGGCAGGAGGAGACTTCGGAGATTTAACGGCCCCCGAGGCAAGACGAGTGATGGAGAAGAAAAGCGAAAAATCTATACAAACCAACTCTTGACCTCGTAAATTAAGAGTTAATGACGTATCCATCCCCGATCTTGATATAGATGATGGTAAATTAGTCAAGGCGAAGTATGAAGAAATATTTGAAGAGAAATTAGCAGCTTGGAAAGCCGAGTGGGCGAGCAATGCCCCTTCAAGGAAGGTTACTGCGATGTGTTACCAATGCGGATCCCCCGAACATTTAGCTGACATACGTCCAAACAACATTGAACAGCAAGCAGACGTTAACGCTATCCAGAATTTTTCATATCAACAACATTCAGGGCAGCAACCCACAAGGCAATTTAACGCGCAACGTGATTCTCCCCTTTTGAGATATGGGCCTGCGAACCCAAATTATTTATCAATGCATACCAAACCGCAATACCCACCACCACATGCGCAAGCTCCACCGCCACCACCCCCAGATAGTTTCCAAATGCAGGGGCATGTACCTACTCCAGTTCAATCGAATGATCAGCTATTGGTTTGGCAGCAGAATCAAGTGGCCAAAACTATTAAGAACCGGGATGGACTCGCGCAGTTCAGAAATGAAGTTTGGGATGAAATAACGGACATGAAAAAAGCTATTATTGATAATACAGCTGGGCAACGGAAATTAGAATTAATTGTGGGTCAAATATCAGCTGACCTAGCTAGGCTATCAAATAATAAGGATAAACTTCCAAACCAGGCAGAACAAGCATCAGCGGTTCATGTCCTTCGCAGTGGAAAGAAGATCGACAACGGAATAGTTGACCAAGATGATGAAGTCAAAGTCGAGGACAAAACACCAACTCCTAGCAAGGAAGATGTTTATAAACCAGTAGATCAGCTGCATAAATCCTCTAATAGATATGTTCCTGGATCCATTCAAGGGACAATTCCTAATGAAGCCCTTGGCCAAGATGATGTTCTTAAACCATCACAGCCAAAGCAATTGACGACACTGATCAAGGATGTTGTTCCTTTTCCAATCAGTTTGCGTCCATCTAAATAGAACAAAAGATACATGGAACTGTATAACCTATTGAAAAACATCAATATTAACTTGCCACTTTTGGATGTAATCAAGACAATGCCAGCCTACGTAAAATTTTTCAAGGAACTTGCTTCAAGGGAAAGGCGCTTGGCGACAAGTCAGAATGTAACACTGCCAAGGGAAGTAAGAGCAGTTTTCAAGAACCATTACCACCTAAGGAACACGATCCTAGAAGTTTCAACATTACTATTTCATTGGCTAATGGACAAACAACAAAAGGAATGTCGGATCTTGGACCAGGAGTTAATCTAATGCCTTATTCACTTTATCGAGAATTTGATCTTGGACCACTGAAGCCGACGACCATGCGACTACAGTTGGCCGATTGCTCAATTCGGATACCTTTGGGGATGGTTGAAGATGTTTTAGTGTAGGTTGGAGAGCTAGTAGTTCCAGTCGATTTTATGATTTTGGACGTTGGCGAAGTACCAATTGCGAGCACGGAGCATACCATTTTATTGGGGCGCCCGTTTATGTCTACCTCCCATACTTTGATTGATGTTCACAAAGGAAGGATAAAAATGACCGTTTTGGGCGAATCAGTTGCATTTTCTCTGAAAGATATTCAAAACACTCTTATCCCTGCCATGCAAGATGATTGTTCGTTCTTTGATCCCGTTACATCATGCATCCACGAGCTAGAAGGAATCGTAGTTTTGGATGAATTAGGCGATGAGGACGATGCCAGATTTCCGAGAAAGGTGGGGATACACTAGAAATTGACTTAATTAAAATCAGTAATGATGAGAGGAAGTCATCGATTTGGCTTGCATTTGAGAGAGAGTAATACGAGCAATGCTTGACGATAGCGAGTTTATGTTGATATTATCAACGTATTAATAAGGACAAGCACAAAGGTTTCTCATTTTACACAATGATCATTGCTTGTGCACTCTCGATTCTTTTTGTTGTTCGAGGACGAACAAACCGATAAGTGTGGGGTAGTTGTTTTGCATGTAATTGTTGCGTTTTTGTTCGTGTTTTTAGATAGATTTTTATATTGATTTTAGTAGTTTTGAGTCGTTTTTCGTTAAGTTTTTAGGTCGTTTTTCTTGTTTTATTGTTTTTCGTGTTTCTTTCCAACTTTATATTTAATTTGGTTTAATTGGTTCAATTACCTTGAGGTTTGGTGAAATTCTTGGGTTTTTATGTTCAAAATCTCTATTTATAGGCTAAGGCAATGAGGACCAAAATTCAGGCCAAGAGAGGCTCAAAAATGCCCAAACATTCTGGAATGCTGGCCTAGTCTCGCGCCCCGCTCGCGCCACCTGGCGCCCCACCGCGCGCCAGCTCGCGCCAGCCGCCCGGCGCTCTCGGAAGCGCCCGCACAAGCCCGGCAGCACTCGCCAGCACCCGCGCGCGCCTGCGCGCGGCCTCTCGCCACGTCTTGCCCGCGCGCGCCTGCGCGCGGCCTCGCGCCACGTCTCGCCCGGCGCCTGCGCGCAGCCTCGCACCTGCCCGCGCCCGTGCGCCAACCTGCCGATCACCAGCGCCCAGGCTCGGCCATGGCCGAGCCACATCGAGCCATGGTCGAGGAAGGTGCCTCCGGGTCAAAATTGGTCAAAACCGGGAATTTAAAGCTTTTCGGCTAATTTGGCCCATTTAAACCCAATTAAATTAGTACAAATAGACTACAACTCTCATTTTTGGAAGACACCTCTCATTTTCTCCCAACCCAAGCATGGGTTTGGGATTAAAAATCATCTCTCTTGTTTTTAAGATCTAATTTCTCTCTCTTAGGTTTTAGATGCAATTTCAAGCTTTGATGTAATTTTCTTTTCTAGATTAGATTTAATTTCAAGCACCTCCTTGGGTTTGTAAGCCTAAGAAGAATCCAAATACTCCTTTGGATTGTTACTTTGATGCAATTACATTCAAGCTTTGTTTCATTTTCTTAATTCAAGTAAGTTTCCCTTCAATTTCATGTTTATGCTTTAATTTCCATGCTTATTCTTCATTTCCATGCTTTGTTCTTCATATTATGTTTTTTCTCTTAGCTACTTGATTTCATGTTAGATCTTAAGATTTGGCTATGGAATTTAGATGAGTGACACATCTAGATCATAGATCGGCTCTTGGATCATCTTGATTTTGAGTTTTACACATGCCTTATTTTAAATCTTATTTTTGTGCTTTGTTTCATGCTTAATCTTAGATCTACTCTTTGTTGCTTGTCATTTTCCTTAAAGTTTTGAACTTTCTTGTTAATTTCCATTGCTTTATCCATCCATGCTTTCAATTTTAGTTAATTTGCTTTATTTGAGTTTTTATGCATTGTTGTACCTTGTGCTTGCATGCTTGTACTCGGTGAAACATTGCATTTTCTTGCTTATTTTCATTATTGCTTTGCATTTTCAATTAAGGCACACGACCGAGGCATCCTACCAACTTGTCATTTCAATTTCTAGTATAGTTTGCTATTTTTATTTGCTTTATTTTCATTTTCCCTTTTATTTTTAAAGCTCGAAACACTTTGAATTCTACAAACGAATCGAATTCCGATAATACCAAGCCATGAACCCGTTGATTCATTTCAACACCACGAAAACTCCTCTAACATGAAGCCACCACGTAGAAATCCACAGAATGTTTCCCCCAACCTTTACGATAATTTTAAACGTGCGAAGAAAAAAAATGAGGCTTATAGCAAGGATTGGACGGCGATGAAGAGGAAGGAGTCGAACGAAGTTTTTAATGAGAAGTTTCATGATAAGAAGTTCAAGGTTGGCCAATTACTGTTCTATAATCTCGAACTTAAGTTTGATCCAACCAATCTCAAGACCGCATGGACTGGACCGTTTGTGATAGAGGAAATGGATGAGTATGGAGTTGCCACTCTATACGATGAGAGTAAGAATTCGAGATTCTAAGTCCACAAGCATAAAATCAAACCTTTTTACGAGAAATGTGGGCTGAATCGTGATTTTGATATAGAAGAATTAGTGGGGGACCCACGGGATAAAAATTAATCGCATGTAATTGCGTCGAGCTTTAGACGTTAAACAAGCGTTTCTTGGGAGGCGACCCAAGCATTTGTTAGTTTTCATTTTCTTTTGATTTTTGTTTATTTTATTTTTATCTTTATATTGAGTTAATTTTCGTGGTACGTTTATGTGTGTGTTGATGTGCGGAAAATACGATAAGCTTATTCTTGACAACTAACGGTTATATAGCGGTAGCTAGCTACCGCAAGGCCTTACCGCTAGTTCCACTCGAGGCGTTAACGATGACGATCAACAATTGAACCTACCGCTAGCCGCAGCAATCAGGGATAACGATGAGCTTACCGCTAGGCAACCTATCGCTACATGCTACCGCTAGTAGCGTCTTCCGTCTACTTTTTACGAATTTCGTCGATCGAGGTCGCAATCCAACCCAATTTAGCCGCGGTCCGACTACATTTTGATGAGCTGCAACCCATCCATTTACGACATTGAGCCGCAATCCGGCCATTTCAAATCCCAAAAGATGTGCCAACGGGCACTTGCTCGTAGCAATTGATCGCAATCGTAGTTTATTTTGTTTGTTTGTTTGTTTGTTTAGGTTTATTCAAGACAATCCAATCACGCGATCTAAGACAAAGGATAATTGCACAAGCATTTTTTGGGAGACTCGACTATTGAATTTTCAGGGATGTATTCTTATCTCCCTTGCTCTTATTTTCTTTTATATTTATGACAATAAGAATATTGCCAAGTTTTTAGGGAGTGGGATGGTTGAAATCGATTTATATTTGAAAATTGTGCAATTTGAAATTTTTTAAAGTGATTGATTGCTATTTCTGCGCTGAATTGTGTTTGTCAGGCTTGCCTGTCGAAGTTTACTAAGTTTGATTTGAGGTTCTTGTCTTTTGAGCGTGTATTAATGCATAAAATTTTTCAAAATTATTATATATTGTAAAATGGTACTTCGATGCAATTGATTTTGCAAAACCTCAAAAGCAGCGTCAATTCAAAAACTTTTCATGCGAAATCCAGTGAGTAGCCTGAGTGTTAACATCTTTGCATGTATTTGAATGAGTTT
>BMAC01000257.1:225528-256129 GCA_014905375.1 Phtheirospermum japonicum | reverse complement strand
TTAGAAAGGACCACCGGTGATTTTCCGGTGGAAACCTCTCCGATGCTTAAGTTAGTAAGCAATGAGGTGTTTTCCAGAGAAAATAAGAAGGAATGCTTGTAACAACATACCTCTCCCTGCTGGCCAGGCTGGGATATTTATAGCTTATCCTAGTGGGGACCCCGGTCGGGATCCCAGGAACACGCGCCGCAAATCACGGGCCGTTTGCGTAACCGATTCTGACAAGTGGTCCCACTTGTCTCCCTATTCAGGGTCTGGAAAACAGGTCTTCCTCCTCTCTTGTCTGGTAGAACGCTCTTCCAGATCAGGAAGAAGGAAGAGCTGTTTTCCTCATCCCATTTTCCAACAGGTCTGGCCAGGTGGCCAACATGACTTTACTCACTAAGCCCGTCCAAGGGGAACCTTTGATATTGTATCTATCTGTTGGACAGAAGGCGATCAGCTCTGTCCTAATCAGGGAAGAGGGTAAGATACAAAGACCGGTATATTTTTGGAGTAAGGTCTTACACGAAGCAGAAGTGAGGTACGTGGAGGTGGAAAGGGCGATGCTAGCCCTAGCAGGAACTGCAAGGAAACTGCGGCCGTATTTCCTTTCTCATATAATTATCGTACGAACCAATATCATAGAATTAAGTGAGTTTGATATCACGTTTGAACCCAGAACAGCGATCAAGGCTCAAGCCCTAGCTGATTTTATGCAAGAAATGGCTGGTCCCCTGGATGAGTTGAAGGAGTGGATAGTTTTTACTGATGGGTCTGTATGTAATCAGGGCTGCGGGGCCGGAGTTGTCCTAATTGACCCAATGGGAGTATCTGTTGAATTCGCTATACGGCTAGATCCCACATTTTCTAACAATGTCGCCGAGTACGAGGCCCTTTTAAGAGGGATTCAAATGGCAAAGGATCTAGGGGCGGAGCGACTAAGTGCCAGGGTAGACTCGCAGTTCGTCTGTAAACAAATTAATGGGGAATTCGAGACAAGAGAGGAAAGCATGCAGAAGTACCTAGCAAGGTTCAGGGTGTTAGCCAAAGAAATGAAAGAATTAACCGTTACTCAGATTCCCAGGGAAGAAAACGGTCGCGCAGACTTCTTAGCAAAAGTGGCAAGTTCAGCCACAGATTGTTATGAACGTACGATCACCTTGTTAAAAGCAGAAGGGGAGTTCGGGGGCGAACAGATCTGCATGGTAGCCGAGGAGGACYATTGGCGCTCTGCCATGAAAAGATACCTTGAACAGCAGGTCTTGCCAGAAGAGAAGAGAGAAGCAGCAAAGGTGCGGAACAGGTCTGCCCGGTTTTGCCTAATTAAGGGAGAATTATTCAAAAGGGGATTCGGTCAGCCTCTTTTGCGATGTTTATCACAAAAAGAAGGGGCTATGGTGCTAAGGGAGATACATGAAGGATGTTTTGGTAATCATATGGGAGCTAGAACTCTGGCCAGTAAGATATTAAGGGCTGGTTATTTCTGGCCTTCCTTGAGGAAGGAAGCTGAGGACTTCGTTCGAAAATGTGAAAAATGCCAGAAAATGGCCCCGCTGATCCATCAACCAGCAGAAGAGCTCATGGCGATGAGCTCCCCCTGTCCCTTTGCAAAATGGGGTATTGACCTGGTTGGTCCATTCCCAATGGCCCCATCTCAAAAGAGATTCTTGATCGTAGCTATTGATTACTTCAGCAAATGGGTGGAGGCCGAGGCTCTTGCGAGAATAACAGAGGACGCTGTYATGAGTTTCATTTGGAAAAATGTGGTCTGTCGCTTTGGCATACCAAGAATAATGGTTTCASATAATGGGACCCAATTTACAGGAGCCAAGATGAAGGCTTGGTGTGCCAAGATGAACATTCGGCAACATTTCACYGCTGTATATCACCCACAAGCGAATGGTCAGGTTGAGGTAACTAATCGTATTCTAGTTCAAGGAATCAAGACGCGATTGGACAGGTCTGGAGGGAAGTGGGTGGAAGAGCTGAGTTCCGTACTATGGGCGTACCCTACGAACCCAAAGGAAAGCACGGGTGAAACCCCTTTTAGCTTGGTGTATGGTATGGATGTTGTGGTCCCCGCGGAGGTTAGCTTTAAAACACATCGGATCCAGAATTTTGATGAAGAACAAAATGAGCTGTTGAGGCGGGATGCTTTAGATCTAATTGAGGAGAAAAGAGAGCAGGCTGCACTACGAATGGAGCATATTAAAGGAAGGATAAAAGTGGCGTATGATAAAACCGTGTTCAAGCGACAATTCCAAGTGGGAGATCTGGTCTTACGACGGGCTGATTTGGGACAAGTAAAAGGGAAGTTAGAGGAGTCTTGGCGAGGACCGGTAAGAGTTACCCAGACCTTGCCTGGTGGCGCGTACAGGCTGGAAGAACTAGATGGCACAACGTTACCTCGTGCTTGGAACATTGCCAATCTAAGAAAATTTTACACTTAATTGTAATGACCTGGTGTTTGTGTGGGTTGAGTAGGTTTACAGTTAAAGTTGTGATTCATAACAGGAAGAAAACAATGAGACATTCAGATTATTAACAAAGGCGTTTATTAATCAAAAGAACTCCACATAGGAATTACAAAAAGCAGACATTCTTATGAGAATATTGGCAATCATAAGAGCACAAATTACAATCATGGAAAAGGGCAACAAACACAGCCTTAGGATGGAGGTGTAGAATCGAGAAGATGACGGAGCCGCTTAATCTCGTCCTCGTTCTCCAAAAGCCGAACYCGAAATCGGTCGGACACCTCCACCGCGATGTCCCAATCAACATGCAGCTCCGCATTCTCCCTTTTATAGCCAGCAATGATCTGCTCGAGGCGTCGTCGTTCATTATGGAACTCCAATTTCTTCTCAGCCAATTTCTCTGTAAGATCCTGTAGCTGATCCTGCAATCTGGCYATTTCTGCCTTCAGACGGCCTTTCTTCTAGAGTAGGCGGACATGCTCCTCATGGGAAAAGATATTGGGAGACGACGACGACGCCATTATGCATGGAAAAGAAGTTGGCGAGAGCGCCATTTTATAGGGGAAGAAAAGGCGGGAAATTGTTTTGCCCTGACACGCTAAGGCGGGAAATCACCCCGATTTTGACGCACAGAGGTCTTGGAAAAGGCGGGAAACTAAATTTGAGTTTGGCGCGCAAAAAGAGCCAGGATTGGCTAAGGGCGGCTGCCCAGGATTTTGCCTGACCTGTTTGTCAGTTTTAAGCCAGGATTGGCTAAGGGCGGCTGCCCAGGATTTTGCCTGACCTGTTTGTCAGTTTTAAGCCAGGATTGGCTAAGGGCGGCTGCCCAGGATTTTGCCTGACCTGTTTGTCAGTTTTAAGCCAGGATTGGCTAAGGGCGGCTGCCCAGGATTTTGCCTGACCTGTTTGTCAGTTTTAAGCCAGGATTGGCTAAGGGCGGCTGCCCAGGATTTTGCCTGACCTGTTTGTCAGTTTTAAGCCAGGATTGGCTAAGGGCGGCTGCCCAGGATTTTGCCTGACCTGTTTGTCAGTTTTAAGCCAGGATTGGCTAAGGGCGGCTGCCCAGGATTTCGCCTGACCTGTTTGTCAGTTTTAAGCCAGGATTGGCTAAGGGCGGCTGCCCAGGATTTTGCCTGACCTGTTTGTCAGTTTTAAGCCAGGATTGGCTAAGGGCGGCTGCCCAGGATTTCGTCTGACCTGTTTGTCAGTTTTAAAGTCAGGATTGGCTAGGAGCGGTTTCCTATAATTTTGCCTGACCTGATGGTCGGTTTTGGCCACGATTTTGTCTGACTCYATTGTCAACGCAAGCTGGGATTGGCCAATGATTTTCTTGGCCCCATCCAAGCATAAAGTACTAATTCATGTATACAAATAGATCTGGTTTAATCGATTCACAGGAGAACGAAATTGTTGAAAAATAGATTCCTCAAAGTGAACACATTGAAACAGAAAATAGAAGAATTTGCACCGGCTACCTACACCTTTTCCAGAGGAGCAAAAGGTTGGCAGCTTTAATTACAAGAGATTGTTGCAGAAAGAAAGATAATAATAATAATAATAATAAAGAGAGGGCCACGCTATCTAGCTATGAGAAGGTCTCCGATCTGAGGCAAGGACTCGAAGAATGCGCCAGAGTTCACGCTCTGCTTCGTGCAGACGATGGCGATATTTGTCAGAACGATCGGCGAGTGTTGGAACCTCGCCGGCAGTAACGGTCAAGCGACCAACTGTTTCGGCCAGGTCCGCCTTCTCCTCTTGAATTTGGCGATTAACTTGCCGGAGCTCAGCCCATTCTCTCTTGTAAAAGCGTTTCTTCTGGTGTTTCCTTTCCAGAAGTCGGAAGAGATAACCTACCTTCTCCTTGAGCGCGACGAGTTGGTCGGAGAGCTTGAATTTCTCCACGATTAAGGAGACGTTCTTTCTCTTTACCACATTAAGCTCTTCAATCAGAGGAGAAGAAGACATTTTCTGAATAATTGATAAATGAATAATGAAGGTATGAGCGTATTTAAATAAAGACGCGTGCAGAAGGGAATCAAAAGTACTAGGGTTTCCAGAAAATCAGGAAACCCTAAAAGTCGCAAAAAACAAAACATTAAGAATATGTTTGATTACAAGACAAGTGTTGGAAGAAGACAGGCCAGCCACACAGGCAAAACATCAAGCCTATCTATAGATACAACGGGAGCACGGAAAGCTACGGCTCTGCATCCAGCTCTGCAGCTAATTGTCCTACTGCATCCTCAATCAGGGCACCGGGGGACGCTCCACCTCGCAACTCACCCAGACCAGCGAAGGTTGGGGAGGGAGATGAGTCAAGGATAGCTGGGGTAAGATCCCGGTCTGGTTGAGATGCAGCAGGAGGAGAATGGAYGAGAGAAAGGACGTGCTCCGCAAACTCCGTAGCTTCTGAAAGGTGCAAGTGATTTTGCTCTGGGGCGTAAACAAAAGAGGAAGGCTCAGGAGGATTCTTTAGTGGAAGGGCCTGATCGAAGACAGCGCTGGGATCAGCGACATTAGTGGCACTCCACTTGGCCTGCTCATCGAGGGCAAAGTTGTAATAGTTCATGGCCTCGGGAAGAAGCAGGGAATAAAGCTCTTTGGAGCCCAGGAAATCCCTCCTAGTCTCCTCCCTAGCCAATTGAATTAGTCTGAGACCTTCCTCAGAGCCTAGGAATTCCATCTTCCATTCTGCCTTAGCTTTGTGTAAAGATTCGTCCGCCAAGCTACGGGCCTCAGCTAAGGCTTCATCTCTAGCCTCCATACGAGCAGTCTCGACCATTTTCGCTTGCGCCTTGCGCACCTCCTCCGTCTCAGCCCTGGCTTTTTTAAGCTCTTCCAGTTGCTTCTTTAGTTGCACTCCTCTATCCTTGGCTAAAGTCCGGATGCGCTCCATTTTCAGGACAAGCTCCTTATTCTCCTTTACTACGTCAAACTGGATCAACGATCTAGACATGCGAGTGGCTAAAAGCGCTTTCTTGGAGAGGGCCTAAAAAAAATTAAAAAAAAAATAATAAAAAAAGAGGAAAAAAGGGGGGAAACACCTTTAGCATGGAAGCAAATTAAGAAATAGGAGTATGAGGAACAAAATCTTACTCGGGCTTCGTCTTGGCACCACAACTCCAGGAGTTGGTGATCCGTCAGTCTTTCCAGGTCCGGCTGGTCTGCTGGCAACATCTGTCGGAGCATATACTGCACHGCGGTCTCCCCCGAACAGTTGGCGATTGAATTAATCGGCGGAGGAGAGCTGTGGGTATTAGCAGCTGGGACGATATGGACTGAGGGGATCAGAGCGCGACTGCGAGGGGTTGTACGTGGKCTCTTGGACAGAGGAAGGACATCTTCCTCCGAGTTGGAAGAGGAGGACCTGGCAAGGACAGATTGCGAAGGCAGTGGCGCAGGACCAAAGCTGATCTCTTGGGGGGAGTCCTGCGCAAGATTGGAAGGCCCCACCCATGGCTCGACAGTCTTGGAGGGTTCTCCAGCTTTCCTTTGGGCGGCTTCGATCATCTCGCGCATCATCTTGCCTGAAAAGTACCAAGAAAGAGGGTTAYCAATAAAAGTAGGCCAGTCGAATGAGACAGGAAGGAGAAAGCTATACCAATCTCTTTGGTCAAAGGAGCGGTTTCTGACTTATTATTGAAAAAATCCAAAACAGAAGGAAGGAGGAGGTCGGTCACATGGAGAGGATTCTCYTTCAYAGTGGAGATGATTTTCTTTATGCGGGAGGACCTGTTGGTTGAAGATAGCGGGGGGTATGATGGTAATCCTTCAATAGGCTTAGGGTTAAAGCCCCAATCCTCGCTGCAGTATATAAAGAAAAATTTCTTCCTCCAATCCTTATTGGAGGTAGGGAGTTTCGATAGAAAGTGGACCCCGGGTCGAGCGGTCAAYTAAAAACAACCCGGAAAGGAACTCTTCGCTTGGAAAAGTTGGAAGAAAGTATGGGCGGAGGGATCCAGACCTGCATAGCGCATGGCCAAACTATAGCAAACCATGATGCGAAAGGAATTAGGGGTAAATTGGAAAACGGGAATTTGATATATCTTGGCTATTTCCAGCATCAAGGGATGTACAGGGAGGTGTAGGCCCGCTTGGAACTGGTCTTGGTAAATAGTCAACCATCCGGGGGGTGACTGACAGGCCAATATACCCGCCGGAGGGCAGTAAATATCAAAGGGATCGACGATTTTATATTTATGGCGGATTTCCTCTACAGTCCTCTTACTCAGTATAGAGGCAACTTTAGGGTGGCCGGCTGCAGCCGGAGGATACTCTAGGCCCCCAGAGGAAGAAGAAAGGGCAGCCACCGCCGCGGCTTCTGAAGAAGAAATAGAGGGGGAATCGGAGTTCCCCCTGGGGGATTCGGCTAGGAAAGGGGAAGATAATGTCGCCGCCGCAGAAGCAGCCGGCGGCGAGGAGACGTTACGAAGAGAAATGCTAGAAGATGATGCCATTTAAAAAGAAATTAAAATAAGATCAGGGGCTAAGAAAAGTACCTGGCCTGTAAAAAGTTGTCGGAAAAAGATAAACTGAGAAATTGGTATCGGAGAGGATCACCGGAAATTCCAAGAGGGGAGAGGTTTGAGAAATTTAGAGCAATTGGAAAGTGTAAAATGAGGGATCGGCGGGAATGAAAGGAGATAAAAAGAATTCAAAAAGGTAGGAATCGATGTTAGCGGGATTTGAAAAGATCTTTGCATTTAATGATTGGCAGAGGAACGGTGCCCTAGGCGGTGAGCTGGAACGCCACCTGCCCTAGAATAGGGCTGACGTGGCGGCATTGGGTGTAAGGATAAAGGCCTTGGAAAAATGAACCGGCATCATTAGTGCGTATGATTAGGTTCCGAGGAGGATCTTTGGGATCCGTGCAAAGCAGGGATAGACCTGTGGGTTCCCATCTCTGACGAACACCCCTGGAATACCTCAGCTCTGCCCCAAATAACCATAGGGGGGAGGAGTTGATGGGACAGGCAGTAGATCAGACCTCATTTGGGGAAGATCTGGACTTGGGGAATTGGGAGTAAGTACGAAGAGAACAAAGACGGCTTTTCATTTTGGGCGAAAGCCTGGCCAGACCTGTTGGAAAATGGGATGAGGAAAACAGCTCTTCCTTCTTCCTGATCTGGAAGAGCGTTCTACCAGACAAGAGAGGAGGAAGACCTGTTTTCCAGACCCTGAATAGGGAGACAAGTGGGACCACTTGTCAGAATCAGTTACGCAAACGGCCTTTAATTTGCGGCGCGTGTTCCTGGGATCCCGACCGGGGTCCCCACTAGGATAAGCTATAAATATCCCAGGCCTGGCAGCAGGGGAGAGGTATGTTGTTACAAGCATTCCTTCTTATTTTCTCTGAAAAACACCTCATTGCTTACTAACTTAAGCATCGGAGAGGTTTCCACCGGAAAATCACCGGTGGTCCTTTCTAACCTTTGTTTGTGGTGTAGGCTTTGGAATCTTGCAGGTTCCCAGGTCTTACCCAGGTATTTCACTATTTCCGGACGAATCAATTGGTTATTTGAATTCAATTTATTATGCAATTAGGTTCATGCTAATTAATTCTGTTTTTAAGATTCATGATAATAATTGCTTTAGGTTATTGAGTTTTATTTATGCTTTTTCAATCCATTATTGTTGGTTATGCTATTTGAATTAGTTTATGATAATTGATTATCGTTGTGTTTTAAATCTAGATTAAATTTCCATAGATAAGTTCTTAGTTCTTAAGCTTAAGTAATTATAATTAGTTTAATTTATGCTTTCGAACTCCAGTTGGTAAAATTAGTTAAGTTAATTAGGTTTATTTAAGTTCATGCTTTTCAAATTAGTAGTTGATAATCAAAAACAAACAAAACCCCAACTTGTATAAGTTTATGTGTTTATTTGTAAGTGAGGAAAACATCTAAGATACCGAACAGTTGTCCCCGAGAGAATCGACTTGAGTCAACTTACCACCCTACAAGTGTCCTCGTACTCTTGTGAGCAAGCTTGACTGTTTTAATTTTAAATATTCGTAATTGGGGTGCACAAAAGCTTTAATCATCATCCTAGCATGACATTATATGAGGAAGGTGCATCTACTATCAAGAAACACACCGACGTAGTCTGTCTGAATGGGGCATCTTCTAGCGTAACGAGGAGACTGACTGCTCCCAATTGTTTTAGGGCTCCCCCCGTAAAGTCTACCAATGAGATCGTGACCTCTTCTAACTCTATGCTCAAGTTCAATTTTTGAAAATAGTCATAGAACATTATGTCGGCGGAGCTTCCTGTATCCACGAAGATTCGTCTAAAAGTGTAGTTGGAAATGGTGGCTGTGATTACCAAGGAATCCATGTGAGGGGTCAGGATGCCATTCTCATCTTCTGATCCAAAGCATATGTTTGGACTTGGTGTTAACTGCCCAACCTCGCACGATTTCCTTGCCAGGTCTTTCGCGGCCCGCACATAATTTTTCTGGGTTATCCTGGAATGCTCATCCAACTCACCGCCTATGATCATCAGGATCTCTCCCCTTATCTCTTGGGTCTGGTCAATCTTTGTCCTATTGCCACTTCTACTATCAAACTCCCGCTTATTTCCATGATGTTGATCTCGCTTATGAGGGCCAGATCTGGACTCCTCTTATCTCGCATGTACAAACTCCTTTAGGTGCCCCGCTTGCACCAACTACTCCAGATCATCCTTCAAGTGGGTTAACTGATCTGTTTCATGACCATACTCGTTATGGTATCGACAAAATCGATCAGATCTCTCCTTCCTCGGGATTTGTGCGTACATCTTTGGCCACTTAAGGTCTGGGTGTCGCTCAATGGCTTGTAGTATTTTTGCTTGGGGTGAAGCCAAAGGTGTATACTTATCAAACCGAGGACGACCTCCAACCAAATTAACCCTGGGTTTCTTTATCGGTGTCTTGTACTCCGTATCAGGTCGTTCCCTTCGCTTCTCTCCATCGTCTTTTATCTTCCAGGCTTCTTCCAAGTGGATGTACTTTTCTGCTCTCTCCAGGAGCTCTCCAAATTTCAGTGCTGGCTTCACGACCAACTACTGGAAAAACTCCCCTCTCCTGAGACCCTGAGCCAGTGCGTTAACCAAGAGCTTTTCGGACGCTGATGGCACTTCCATCTTTGCATCTGTGAATCGCTTGATGTATGCACGCAGATCTTCATTTTCTTTCTGTTTAAAACTGAACAATTCCAACAGCATTTTTTGGTACTTCCTACAACTTGTAAATTGGTGTAAAAATGCCAAACTAAATTCATCAAAGTTACTTATAGAAAGCTGAGGCAACTGGCTAAACAAGAGTTGAGCCAACTTCTAAAGGTCTTCGGGAAGACCCAACACATAACCGAGTCAGAGAATTTGTGCAGGGTAGCCGCGATCTCAAACCGGCTCAGATGATCCCATGGATCTGTTGTTCCACTGTATTTAAAGCCCATGAACCGGTAAGAAGCCGGTAGATCATCGCGCATGACAACCTCTGTAAATGGGGTGCCTCTCCATGATTGTCTTGTGCATGTGCCCGCCATCTTTTGCTTGACCTCCCTGACCTCCTTCTATAGGTTTTGCATTTGCTCAGTGAGGTCTGGGTTGGTTTTGCTTGACGTTTCGCTCTCTGAGGCGGAGGAGTTTTCCTCTTCTTCTTGGAGGGAAGCTCTAGCCGTGCGCTGGGCTGCCTACAGCAGCTCCGTCTCCGGCGACTGAGCTGCCTTGGGAAGAGACAATGAAAGCTCGACGAGTTTTTTGTCCACAGCTACCTCCACCGCCTTGCTGATAAAATCAGATAATTACCTTATAAAGGGATCGTTCAGCAATCCACCCTTAGCTTGCGTGGCTCCGCTTCGAAGGGGCTGCATTGTGCCCAGTCTAGCTGCCGCCGATGGCCTCGTTATCTCCGGTATGCCCGTTGTCGCAGCAGAGCTTGGCGTGCCACCTAGCTCCACCACCAAGTTCTGTCTGAGTCTGCCTGATGCCATGCTCTTTCTCACGTCTTAGCCTTGTTTTCCCACAGACGGTGCCAATTGTTTCTACCTGAAAAATACGCCCTGGAGAATACCCACTTCCATCCTTGAAATATATTACAACCCGCTCTAACAAAAACACGTTAGAAAGGACCACAGGAGGATTTGCGGTGGAAACCTCTCTAATGCTTAAGTCAGCTAGACTGTGGATTTTTACATTAGGGAAAGCAAGAAGAATGCTTCAGATTGCGTACCTCACAGCTTTGAGGCTTAGGTATTTATAGTTTCTCATCGAGTGGAGCCCTTCCGAGATCCAGGAAACAGAATTCCGCAAATCTCGGGTCGTTATTCATAATGATCAGCTCATCCCCTCTTCCTCTAGGAAAGGTTAGATCAGGAAAGTGTCAGATCATCCCCTCTTCTTCTAGGAAAGGATAGATTAGGAAAGCACCAGATTATCCCATCTTCTTCTAGGAAAGGTTAGATTAGGAAAGTGTTGTGAGTAGACCGAGTTAGATCAGTGAATCATCTTCTTTGGTTCTTGAACTGAACTTCACAACTTTTAATAGCATTAATTCAGATCAAGGTGATATCCAGTCAGGTCTATCCCAGACAGGTCTTCCTGGAATTCAAACCAAGATTTATTTAGGACACATTAGGATTATTGACCTAACTAAAAAAAACTAAAAATCCTATGCTAACGATTTTAGATAATACACGTGTATGGGTCATTCAACGAACACTTACGATGATACTATGAAGTGAAATAATTGTACGAAATCTAATTGTCGTAGACACTACTTTTATAGTATAAAAATGTTCACTCATCCATGATATTTTTGGCCAGGAGCCCAATTTGCTGAAATCACATGTGACGCATATATTAGTTTTTTAGAATCGATATTTGTTACTTTAAATTGAGTATAATCAGGTTTATGGCCATGTAAGACTTCAAGAGGACTTTTATGCGAAAGCTGCTTGGAGGGTATTCTGTTTGTGATGTAAGCTATAGAAGAAAAAACATCATCCCAAAAAGACATACATAACATTGACTGAGCTAATAAGGAAAGTCCCATCTCTACTATATGTCTATGTTTGATTTCAGCTACACCATTCGGCTCAGGGGTGTAAGGACAGGAAACTTTGTGATTTATACCATGATCTTCAAAAAAGTTTGGACAGAGATTAAAATTATCCTCCCCAATCAGTATGAACAGCTTTTATTGTTGTTTGCAATTGGTTTTCCACTAATGTTTTAAAGTGTGTGAAAGCTTGATATGTGTCAGACTTTTACTTGAGAAGATATAACCAAGTGAACTTACTATGATGATCAATGAAACTTACATAGTAAATGAAACCATTTCTAGACTTGACTAGTGAAGGACCCCACAAATCTGAATGTATAAGTTCTAAAGGAGTGCTTGTTTTGCTAGTAGAAGAGTGAAAAGGAAGTTTATGACTTTTAGACAGCATACAAGGAAGACATAAGTTAGAGTTTTTATTAATGCCAAAAGGGATTTTACAATCTTTCAATGCCTTTATTACAATGTCAGGAGAAGTATGGCCTAGTCTCCTATGCAACAAGTCTAAGTCTGACTTATTGTGAAGTGTAGCAGCATGGATGCTTGGATGGGTGACAGCAGGAGATGATGGAATGGAGTGATTTGTGGTGAGGATTGAAATATTTAACTGATAAAGACCCTCCTTAAGTTTTCCTCTTAGTAGAATTTCTTGAGTAGCTTGATCCTTAACAAGGCAAAAGTTAGGATGGAACTCAAAAAATACACAATTATCTTTGGCAATTTCAGACACACTAAGCAAGTTTTTAGTGACATTAGGAACATGAAGAAGTGTGCTTAAGTGGAATATTCTAGGGTGTAACTGAGAGTGAAAATGTGATCGACCAATATGATTAATGTACTCACCAGCACCATTTCCCATTTGAAGTTTATTTCCACCTTGATATTCAGATATAGAAGACATGTTATTCAGATCATTAGTCACATGGTTGTTGGCTCCAGAATCTGGATACCAGAATGAGTCTAAGGAGTAATTATTAGAAGAGCTAGAAATCTGCATCATGTTCAGAGTGGGGCCTCTATTCCATTCATGTTGTTGTCATTGTAGTTGTGTCCATTGTTCTGATTGTGCTGATTGGGGTTAAAGTTGGAGTCAAATTTGTGCCAGCACTTATCTGTAGTGTGACCTGGTATGTTGCAGACTTGACACACAGGTTTTCCAGAACCATATCTGCCTCTACCTCTATATCCTCCTCTATTGTTGCTTCTGCCTTGACCTCTGTAACTGTTGTAGCCATATCCTCTTCCTCTACAAAAATGATCACCGCCTCTGGTGGTTTTGATACTTTGAGAAACAAAATTCAAACTAGGCTAAGAAACATCAGTATTAATGTTACTAACAAGGGCAGCTGACTCCAATCTAGACTCACAACTCAGCAATAGGGCTTGCACATCCATTAAATTACAAGATTCAATCCTAGAGGTAATAGTAATCATAACTGGATCATACTCAGTTCCAAGAGCAGAAAACATATAAAGTATTTGATCTCTATCAGAAACTTTAGCTCCAACAGATGCGAGCATATCAAAGGATCCTTTCATTTTATTCGGAAAATCTCTCATGCTTAAATTGCCTTTCTTCATGGTTTGTAGTTGTAACTTCAGTTGCATTTGCTTAGCTAGAGACTGACTTGTAAAACTTGTAGCTAAAGCATGCCAGATCGGCTTTGAGGAATGTAAACCTACCTTTTGTACCAGAATACCTTCTGAGAGTGAAGATAACATCCATGATGCCAAGGTTTGATCTTGTTTCCTGTAAACAATGTATTCCGAATCGGCTATCTCCACTCCTTGCTGTGTGATGACCTCTGCAGGAGGTTTAGCTGCGTTAGAGATGAGATGCTCCAGACCATAACCAGTAATTGCACTAAGAACTTGTTGCTCCAAAATCTGGTAGTTATTGTCATCAAGCTTGGTGATCAGAAGCTGATTTTTTGGATAAATAATTTGAGGGAGGGCTTGGTTTGTTTGAATATTTGCAGTTATTGCTGCTACAGAGTTTTCTGCATTATCCATAGGTGGAAGTTTTAAAAAATGAAAAGATCAATAGAGGAGGTGATATATCAGCAGCATAAAATCTGCTCTGATATCATGATAGAAAAAGCTACTAAGAAAGAAAGCTAGAAAATAATAGCTTTGATATCATATCTAAATTTTCTTTTTTCTGAATATAATGCATTGCAGCTAATGAATTAACATGCAGTATAAATAGAGGAGCTACACGTAATGCTAACCCTAGGTAACCCTAGAATGGATGGTTGTGATTGATTGTAGTACACATGCAAGCTGGATGATGACAAGTTTTATGATCACAGATACAACCTTGAGTTGGCTGGAGCCAAATCGTTGCCAGAAGGAATATTTCTTGGATATGTTACAGGTACGAGGTGGCACAATCTGTCATACTGAAATCATGCTGAGCTCACTTTTCCAGTTTGCATTGCATCATAGTGAGGTCATCCAGGTCGCTGATTATTGTATCATGCTTAGGTCATCCAGGTCGCTGATCATCTAACCAGGTCGCCACTAGGTCGTTAGGTCGCTGAACATCGCACTAGGTCGCCACAAGATCGCCAGGTCGCAGATCATCTAACAGACACTCGTCTGCAAATTGTTATAGTGACTGGTTTTCCAGAACATGATGTATTTTCTGTGCACATGACCTAAAAAAAGGTTAAATTTGTCAATACAACAATGTTGACAAATAAAATATATATGGATTTTGTCAAATTCCTTGGTTGTCTAAGTATGTAGGTTTCGCATGTAAATTTATTTGTTACACACACACACTTGTGTGTGTGAAAGGAGTGTGTTTATGTTTGTGAGAGTTTTTTCTTTCTAGAAGCTAAAGGTGTAGCATATATGATACTGTAATATAACCGTAGCAATTTTGATACCGCATATTTTGATTTTTGTTGCAACTTTAGCCTCATGAATTATAATTGTGTGCAATATTGGTACAAGGTGCATACAATAATATTTTACTCTTTTAAGGACAAATTACGAAAGTCAAAACTTACAAAACCAAAATAGAATAAAATTCAAGATTTTTTGGAAAAAAAAAATCACATAAGTTACTTATATGATCACATGTGTCATCACTTTATATGTACATGAAAACAATCACTCCACAAGATACTAATAGACATAAATATATCACTCATAATATATAAAAATTCTAATTAAATAAAAAATAATATTATTGTAACTGATTTACGGTTTCATGGGTGGTGTGAATCAGATTAGGCGAGTTGTCATCTCACACACCGTTCTTTATCTTGTTGGTTGGTTTTTCTTGTCGATTCCCCTATTTCTGGGAAGACGAAGAAAAAGGTGACGGTGTCCAGAGCCTCGGCTGAAGCTGAATATCGTACAATGCTGGCGGTAACATGTGAGCTTATATGGCTCAGGAGATTGCTTGAGTGTGGTTGTTCAGCATCCGTGTGCGATGGACTTATTTTGTGATAGCCAATCTGCGTTGCATCTCGTGCAGAATCTGGTTTTCCAGGAGTGCACGAAATATATTGAGGTTGATTGTCATTTTTTGCGTGACTCTTTTCTTGATGGCTTTATTTTCCTGTCGTATGTTCCAACATATAGGCAATTAGCGGATATTTTTACGAAGGCATTGGGCGAACGACGATTTGAATTTTTTCTGCACAAGTTGGGCATTTGTAATCTGCATGCTCCAACTTGAGGGGGAATATTGAGAAATATTATATTAGGAGTTTTTGTACCTTATATATTTGTTCATATTTTTAGATATTAGGAGATTTCGTATCTTATATATTTGGTCATATCATTGGGCAAAAGAAAAAATAGTCTTATATATATATCACCCCTATATATTAATGCAAAATCCTCCTAACCTATGTGTCTGCTTCGTATGCTTCGTTTGACAAATAAAGAATTCTGGTGCTTCGTTTGCTTATGTGTCATTCGAGCCTAATATTTACCTAATTTAATACTCTCTTTTTTAGTTGTATCTTACCTAATTTGATTCTTTTATTATATCTTTCCTTATTCAGTATTTTCCTTTGATTCTCTAAATATAAAAATATAAATAAGTCATATATAATTAGTAGACAAGATTTATATTAGTGTTTTAATTAAAAGACAAACTACATATAAAATAAATTTAATTACAAAACAACTTTTATTATGAAAATAATTAAATAAATTTTATTGATAATAGAATATAAAATAATTTTATTTTTGAAGTTTCAAATATTCTATATAGGTAAAATATGAGTTGTTTACAACAATCTAAGTATATAACTAAATATTAGTCATGTATTAAATCTAAACATAAGAATATTAAATTATATACTAATAATTAATCAACATTGATTAGACATCAATACAAAGTGGCACGGTTTGAGGGTATGACATCTTTTAAATATCACAAAGTATGTAACTAATAATTATTAACGAATTTATTCTAAATATTAATATATAAAATAATTTAATAATAATAATTGATAAAATAAATATTAGATACGAGTTTTGAATGTGACGTCTGTTGAATTTTGTAAGCATGTAACTAAGATTATTAATAAATTTAATTTAAACATCAAATGCAAAATTACTTAATATTTATAATAATTAATAAATAGATTAGACATGTACAAGACACAGGTTGATAATAAAATACTTTAATTTTTTATTTTAGATTTCAAATTCAGTAATTATCACAAATATTTTTTATATTTATCTTTTGATATGTCCCGTGTAATACACGAGTGTTAAATAAGTATATATTAGTACAAAATTCTCATAATCTATGTGTCCGCTTCGTATGCTTCGCTTGGATAACAAGAAATTTGGTGTTTCAATTGCTTAGGTGTCATCCAAGCCTAATATATACCTAATTTATTATTCTTTTATTGTATCTTGCCTAATTTAATTTTTTTTTATATTTAGCCTAACTTAATAGTTTTATTTTATTATATTTTATCTAATTTAATAATTTTCTTTTATACTCCTAATATAAAATTATAAATAAGTCATATATAATTAGTAGAAGAAAATCTAAATGAATTATTTTAATTAAAATATAAATTACATATGAAATAATTTTAATTACAACAAAACTTATTTATGATAATAATTAAAAAGATTGTATTTGTAATAAAAGATGAAATAATTTATTTTAGAAATTATAAAAATTATGTATATTTAAATTATGATATATTTACAATAATTGAAGTATGTAACTAAATATTAGTAATGAATCAAAGTTAAATATAAATAAATAAAATTATATAATAATTAATTAATATTTATTAGACAATGGCACAATGAGAGAAGGTTTGAGAGTATGATACCTTTTGAATTTTTCAAAGTATGTAACTATAATTATTAACAAAATTAATCTAAATATAAAAATATAAAATGAGCTAATAATAACTAAGTAATATAGATTAGAGACGGGTTGAAAATGTGATATTTTTTAATTTTTTATAAGTATGCAAATATAATTATTAACGAATTTAACCTAAACATTAAAAAAATAATATTAATTAATAATTATAATAATTAATAAACTGAACAGGGTACGGGTTGAGAACACATTCTTTCAATTTTTATTTTAAATTTATAACTTTATAATTTTCACAAATATTATTTATAATTAATTTTTTTTATAAATTCCGTATAAATACACGGGTGTTAAACTACTATAAATATATATATATATATATATATATATATATATTTATATTTATATATATATATATATGCTATGCGATTGATTAATAAGAAACAACAGATTATTATTCTCATAAATATATTTTCTTCACAACTTTGCTTTGGTTAAAGACTAAGAAATTAAATTAAGTGCACTTGCTTATTTCAGATTTGGCTCCTTGAGTCTAAGTGTGTGTAGGTATTGCATAATGTCATAAGTTTGTATGTAAATGGTTAGGCACTCGTGCTCCACTAACAAATAAAATATTACTTATCAAAGAAAAACATAAAACACTAGCTTCATATAATATAAAAAATTACATGTCTATTAGTATTTTAGACCGAAATGTAAAGTGCCGCACCAAAAGTATTTATTTTAGGACTGGATTATTGACCTAAATAGAAAAAAACACTAAATATCCCATGCTAACAATTTAGATAATGCACATGTATATTAGGGTCATTCAACGAACACTTACGATGATACCAAGGAGTGAAATAATTGTACGGAATCTAATTGTCGTAGACCCTACTTTTATAGTACAAAAATGTTCACTCATCCATGATATTTTTGCCCAGCCAATTAGTTGGAATCACATTTGACACGTATATTGTTTTCTTAGACTCGATAGTTGTTATTTTGACGGAATAAGGTCCTTTTATCCCATTAAGTTGAGTTTTCCAAGTTGCACCAAAAGACTGTTGCATGGCTAACCATCCTTTGGAATTCGGAGACGATAGCTCAACAGAACCAATGTCGCCATCTCCGCTCACAAACTCTATCGCGAAAGCTAGATAGTAAGGATTGGATCCTAAATCAATCTTGAATGTTATGCCTACATTATATTGACATTGTACCCTGCGAAACAAGAAGATGACTAATTAGTTAAACATGCATTATTTCCTTCCTTTGGTGGATAGAAATACTTCTTGTCTTAAGAAATTACTGAAGTATGTGACGATAAAATACAAATATTTAAGAGTTGCCCACATGTTTAAATTAATGGTCAATTTGGTTTCATTTTAATAAAATAATATTAGTTTTCTTCTTATTCCATAAAAATAAACAATATTTAATGCACCTAAAGTGTTGAAATTCGTACCAAAATAAATTATAAGCCTCAAAAGTATGGTAAAAAATTAAAATATATTATTTAAATAATAGAGTTATTTAAAAAAAATATTTGAACACACGCAAACGAACATGATACTCTTGTTGAAAACAATTAATCAAATGGTTTTTTAGGGATGAAACAAAACAAAAGTTGAGTACCTTTGATATTGGATATTAAATTTTCCGGCACTTCGCAATTTATCTGCTTGGCCTGGCTTGGCTAAGTATCCAAAAGCTTTACCACTCAAATCAAAGTGAACACTACCATCGCATCCTGGACACTCGTCCGTAATTGTTACAGTGACCGGTTTTCCGGAACAATATTGATTTTCTGTGCACAGGACCTAAAAAAAAGGTTAAATTTGTCGATACAACAATGTTGACAAACAAAGAATATATATTGATTTCGTCAATTTCCTTAGTTATCTTAGTCTTTAGTTATCTTAATATGTAGGTTTCTCGTGTAAGTTTATTTGTCACACACACACACATATATATACTTGTGTGTGAAAGGAGTGTATTTATTTTTGTGAGAGTTTTATTTTTCTGCAAGCTAAAGGTGTAGCATATATGATATTGTAATATTACTGTAGCCATTTTGGTACCGCTTATTTTGATTTTTGTTGCAACTTTAGCCTCATGAATTCTTATTGTGTGCAATATTAGTACCAGATGCATGCAATAATCTTCGTGGAAACAAGAACAACAGACAAATAAAAAAAGGACAAATTACGAGAGTCAAACTTTCAAAACCAAAATAAAATAAAATTCAAGATTTTTTGGATTTTTTTTAACATAAGTTATTATATGGTCYAATGTGTCATCACTTTATATGTACATGACAATAATCACTTCACAAGATACTTATAGACWTAAATATGTCACTCATCATACATGAAAACTTCAATTAAATAGAAAATAATATTATTGTACCTGATAACAGCTCCCACAGCCCTTTCCAGATTGATATAAAAATGGGTTCCCTGCAGATATTATCCCATTGTAAGGTGGATTCGTCACATCTTCTCCAAATCCACAAGCTCCACCTGCAAGTGCATATATAGAAATTTATTATTATTTCTATTATTTTATTATTTATAATCAATTTCATATTTGGAAAAATGTAAAAAGGATCATAAAAATAAACTTTTTTGTCCTGCAACTTGTATATATAAAAATTCAACTCTATACATAGTAACTTTAATTTTGGTCAAAATATAACTTTAAAACTTGGATATTATTTACTTCTATCTTTAATGAAACAATTGCAGTTTGTAGTAGTGGAAATAAGGAACTYAAAATATCAGTGAGGGGTACATGTAAAAAAGTTGAGGAATTTTTTTATTTTAGGCGTTGGCATCTAACCTCTTTGAAAAAACTTTCAAACCAACTTGAAATGCATATGACCCGGGTTTTTTATAAAACCAGAGCCATATATATAACATGGCGGGCCACATGTTAAAACTCAAACTCCCTAATTATTTTTTTTCTTTTTTTTTCTTTATATATACATGGAGTGATGAATGTTATGTCATTTATAGGGCTCCATAATGGAGCCRTATCTGATTTTATAGAAAAATCGATGCACGACCTGTCTAGCGGTACTAGACATCAAATTTCGATAATTTTACACAATTTATGCCAAAACTGGACTAAATGTCATGATTTAAATAAATTGAAAGTGACTAGTTAGAGAATTGAATATCTTAATTTCTCAGAACTAAATATTATAATTATTAAAATTACCGGTACTTCCTGCCCCCTCTGGYGGTCCATACCACGTTCCTATTGCTTGGGAGAAACCATTATCAATTGAACCATTGATTGATTGCACACTTACACAAAAGCAATAGTGATCTGTTAGTAAAAATAAAGTAGCTAATATAGTTAAAAAATTGAAAATTCGAGAAGTAAACATGATGCTACTAGTAGAAAACAAACTATAGTCCACGGAAAATATTGATGTTGTTGTGATGCATTGATGCGGGCATGACTAGACTTTTTATACTACTAAAACCGTAACACTTACCATGCACTAAAACAACAATAATGAGTTTCTTACCGTTCATGAATTATTAAAATTATTGTTATGTAATGAGTCAGGTCTATACATGCAACAAGTCAAGATTTGGAGAATTRATCTAAAAATATTTAAAGCAATATTCATCTTGTATATGTTAAGTTGATAAAGAAAAGTTCAATATCAAGATAATCGAATAGTCAAAATTCTTTGTACCTTATAATTGTGATTGCCATTTGAAAAATCAGAGCAATTAGAACTTGATAACTTGGAAAACATTTGCAATATAGTTCTTACAATTTGAAAATAAACCTTAATTATGAAATTTGATAATTTGCCTAAAAGAAATTTTGAAAACTATTTCAAACATTTAAATCCAATACATAAAATTATTCTTGAATTACATATTGTAACTTTCCCTACAARAAAACTTTGAAYATTATTTCAAACAATTAAATCTAATACATAGAATTGTGCTTGAATTACCTATTCCAACTAAGAGGGAAAAATTATTTTTTAGTGGCCACGTATGGTAAACAGAGGTTTGACCCAAAATTAGAGGATTTGACTCAATTGAGAGGATTGACCAGTTTACTAAACAGATGTTACAATTAATTTATTGGGTCTAAAAGGCTAATTTTGAAAAAAAAAACTCCATATATAAGCTTTTTAGAAGATAGTTTTGAAGATGAATTGAAATGACAATTTTATCCTCAAATTACCAAAAAAATCTTATTAGTTTACGTACAAAATTTATTACAATTAAATAATAATWATTATTATTATCCAAATTAAATTTAATATATTAAAGAATTTACAACTCAAGTATAAATAATAATTTTTAAATAATTATTATTTTTCTGTAAAAGTTACTTTAATTATTCAATATATTATAAATTTTTTTATTAATAAAAGAAATAATCAACAATAAATTGTMCAAATGCCCTCTTTTGGGTCATTTTACACGATCAAATAGCTATCAYATGTCAAATATTTACCAAAAATGCAATCAGCTATCAGCTATTCGCTATTTACTGATTGTTAAACAGGGCCAGTCTATTGTCCACTATTAAACACGACTACTAAGTTGGTCAAATTATCAAAATAGTATAAAGTTTTCCTAATGGAGCAAAACACTAACTTGGCATAATTTTTTTTTAATTAATAAATGAAAAACAAAAATATTATTACCAATTTTTCCTCATTCATTTCCCCCCTCCTTTAACTTTTTCCATTTCCCTTATTTCTCTCTCTCTCTCTCTCTCTCTCTTCATTTTCTTTTTTTTTTTTCTTTTATGTTTGCCGCACGATAAATGTTTTAAGAATTGCCTAGCCCATTTCCACAAATCAAATAAATTGCAAACTAAACTCAAAATCACTTCTATAATATTTAATCAAAAATCTTAATTCCCTAATTCATTTCCCTTTCCTGTCGACTTCGTTCCYGRGCGTGCACACACACATCATTATTCAATATTAAATTAGCCAAATCAACGAAACATAATTCTTAATCCTATAAACATAAATCTCAATTATAATGAATTAAAAAATCTAGTTCTTGTGTCTCACGTGTTTTTCTTCCCATTTTCATTTTRTTTTCTCTATATTTCATTAAGTAGTTTTATCTATACTTTCAGGCATAGTTTAGAATTTAATCATAAAATCCCTAGTTTATTCGAATATTTGGACTTAAATATTGAACAACAAGTCTAGATATAAGTATATGACGATAAAATTACAATCATAACTCATAATATAAGTTTAAAATAAACAAAAATTAGTTACTCCCTCCGTCTCAATATAATAGTCTTGCGATTGATTTCATAAAAATTTAGATGTAAATTATATAGTTTAGTTATTAATTAAATTAGTGCTTTCTAATTATACTATTCTCGAATTTATTAAAGTAAATTAATACTCTCAAAATATCAGTGTTCAAATTAGTATATATAATCAGAATATWAYAATTTTGTATTGTAACAATAAATCTTCCATTTAACATAAAAATATTATTCCTCCATCACGTTCTATCTGTCGCAATTTAAAAATATCCAAACCCCATTTTATCTATCACAATTACATCTTCAATAGACAATCATTGTTACTTTTTACTTTCTCAATAAAACTACTAATTTTACCCCTACATTTATTATTTCACACTTTTAGTTATTCCAAGCAAATGGATATTATGAAATTTTGATACCTATGATTATAACACCAATCTACTTTCTTAATTTGCATTGAATAATGGTCAATTGCGATTGATACAATGGGACAGAGGGGTAGTATTTCAAAGTATTAATTAAAAGTACGTGTGGAAATAAAAAATTAATGATATGTTAAATATGGAACTGCAGTAGACGATCGAAAATGTAATACTAGACTATTTTCGTGGGACGGAGGAATTTGTTTTTTGATTTTCAAAGTTCTTTTCGTGGACAATCATCAAGCACGCTGTATACATTGTTAGGTTTGAGTATTTCTAACTATTAACAATAAAATCGATCAATTTACCAAACTTTTTTTTAATTATCTTCACTTATAAATGAACACACCAAATATTAAAATAAAATAATAATAATAATAATAATATAATAATAATAATAATAATAATAATAATAATAATAATAATAATAATAATAATAACATATTTAGTGACTTAGTGCCACCTCGAGCGCTTAGATCGACTAGGCACCGATTTTGTGTCCCAACAATTTATCCGACTAGCGCCTAAGAACGGTAATTTATTAGGTGCACCCTGTTTTACGTGATGATATATGATAGTTATACGTGATGATATATGACAGTTGTACGTGATGATATGTGTCCAAAATTTAGAGTTTAGGGTTTATTTTTCCATTTTAGAGTTTAGTTTTACATTTTAGGGTTTTATTTTTTATTTTTAGGGTTTACTCTTTTGTTTTAAGGTTTAATTTTTTATTTATTTTTATTTAATATTCCATTTTAGGGTCCGCCAAAAATCTAACATTCTGCCAGTTATATGTGATGATATGTGTCACTTATATGTGATAATATGATATAAATTTAGAATTTAGAGTTTAATATTCAATTTAAGAGTTTAGTTTTTTATTTTAGGAATTAATTTTCCATTTTTAGAGTTTAATTTTTTATTTTAAGTTTTTTTTTTAATTTTAAAATTTTAAATTTAGAATTATTTTTTACAACCTGTATAATAGGCGTTTTCACGCTTTGCAACCTAATGTTTTTTTTGTTGTAGATTGCAACCGTACTATACGGGATTTGTTAAATACAACCTCCAGTTCATTTCCGTCCAAAAAGTCAACAAGGGCGTGTAATGCACACGCCATTTTGGTGGCTTTTTGACCGAATATTAGACGGAGGTTGTAAATAATAAATCATGTAGTACGGGTTGTTATTTGCAACAAAAAATACTTTAGGTTGCAAAGTGTAAAACTCGTATAATACATGTTACAAAAATTATTTTACCAAATTTATATTTTTTTTCCATCTATTAATTTTATATTTATTGAATAAGCATTTATAATTTACTTATAAGTTATTATATGGTATTTATGCATTTTTCATCTTTTAAGCATTATGTTTTATTATTTTATAATAATTGTGTTTACTTTTATATTTCTTTTCCTTTTTATAAATAATTATTTAGAAAATTATAATAATTTCTATATTTTACATAATTTTCATATTATTTACTCCCTCCGTCCCAAATTTATAGTCCACTAAGGATGTCTCAAATATATAGTCCACTTTCTATATATAATATTATTTTACCCATTATCTTACTACTATACCTAATTAATATGAATTTTGTAACTATTAAACTTCATTAAATAAGAATAGATTAAGGAATATTTGTATATATGTTAATTCAAATCTATTTTCTTAATCTTTGTGAAAGTAAATACTATATTATATAAATGGGAGAAGGAATATATATTTTATCATTATTTTAGTTTTTGYATTTATTAACTAAGTATTCATAATTAAATTATAAATTATTATATTATATTTATCAATTTTATATTTTATATATTATTTTAAAATATTTATTTATTACTTTTTTTTATTTGATATTTTAGATTTTCAATGATTAATTACAACTTACTTTAGAAATTTTTATTTATTTTAACTAATTTTATAAATTTATTAAAATAGTTTATATGTTTGTTATTAAACATGTTGATGTGATATTTTTAAAATATTGAATAATACAATATATTATTATCAAAGAAAAAAATAGACAAATAAAAATTATAAAGATTGTTTTAAAATAAAATACGGATACCATCAATCTATTGTCTTAACTTGGAAAAATAATTATATGCAACCTGTACTATAGGCGTTTTTACACTTTGCAACCTAAAGTATTTTTTGTTGCAAATAACAACCCGTAATATACATAGTTCGTTATTTGCAACCTCTGTCTAATATTCCGTCAAAAAGCCGCCAAAATGGCGTGTGTGTTACACGCGCCAAGCCCGGTGACTTTTAGGACGGAAAGAGAGACGGAGGTTGCATTTAACAAATCCTGTGTAGTACGGGTTGCAATCGGCAACAAAATTAAAATTAAGTTGCAAAGCATAAAACCGCCTATAGTACAGGTTGCAAAAAATATTTTTTCCTAAATTAAATTATAGGGTGCATCTTACAAGGTGCATTTGGGTCCATGGTATACTATCTCACTAAGAACCGCAAAGGCCAATTTTTAAAATAATGATAATATCTATTAAAAATAGTGTCTATAATCAAATTTTGTTTATTCATTAATTATATTTATTTATATTATAAATTAAATTCATAGTTAATATTTTTTTATTTATACTAATTGAATTTCCAAAAAAAAAAAAGGAAAGATGAAGAAAAACAAAAAGACAAAAAAGAATAATAACGATAACCCATAAAGGTGAAAGGTCGAAAAAACTAGGAAAAATTACAGAATATACTAACTTAACTTTTTCTTTTACAATTCTACGATACATCGAAAGTTTTTACAATTATGCCAGACTTTTTTAATTTTTTATAATTATACCAGATTTTCTTATTACTCTTATTTTATTACGTATAGTTTTAGGTTTTTGTTTGTGAATGGTACTGATTGATTTTATCTCACTTTTATTCTCTTTAAATAACATTTCCTCCCTTTAAATCCACCAATTCTTTTGCATCCCACCCTAAAATTTCAAAATAAAACTTTATATTTCAAAATAAAACTTTTATGTCCAAAACGTTTTTTTAGTAGTTCGTTTGTATCCCAAACCAATTAATTGAAATATATAAATAAAAATTTATCTCTTTTGAAACTTTTTTCAAGTTCGTATCTCAAACTGTTATTCAGGTCGAGCAGTTGGGTTCAAAGTTTTTTCTATTTTCTTTAAGTCAATAATATTCGGGTTTTATATCGATAGCGAAGTTTTTTTCAAATGGATGCAGTATTTGAGTTCAAATTAGTAGTATTTAGGTTTTGATTCGAAAATGTAAGTTTTTAAAATTTTTCAGGTCGATAAAGAAAGTTTTTTCAAATTGATGTAGTATATGGGTTCAAATTAGTAGTATTTGGGTTTTGATTAAAAATTTAGGTTTTACAACTTTTTTTCCAGGTGGATAGTGATGAATTTGGGAAAGCGTTTTCTTTTTCGTATATTTATAAATTTATTAGACTGATTAGCATATTTATAAATTTATCGGAGTGATCGTATTTTTTAAATTTTTATTTTTTAAATAGGTAGTTTTATAAATTCCCCAAAAAAAACTAAGGGTTGTGGGGCACCAGGCACCACACGTCATTTAGAACTTGGGCCTTTGATTGAGCTTCTCTATTCCGTCCCAGCGTTGATTTGTGAAAATGCCAAAAAATAATAATTTTTATAAAAAAAATTCAGTATTATCTTTAGTTAGTTCTTTTTCCATTAATATAATTTTTATTTACTTTCTTATGTTTTGAATTAAATTTTATCTCAATAATACGACACTCTAGTTAACACTTATATTTAGAATATATGAAATATTTATTTAAGATGATGTATTTATTTTTGGCCATATAATTAAAATCTCTAGATATCAACATTCTTTTATTCTTTTTTGTAAATAATTTCTTTTTATTTTTCTTCTTCTTTTTTTTTAAGGAAAAATTTTTCAACTTTGAAAGTTTTTCTAAACAAATAAAGTTTTCGAGTCGGTCGTGTTGGCTAGTCTTTGGAAAATCAAATATTTATCAAGTATTTGACATAATTCGATTTTTGTGAAATTACTGGATCTGGTTATCACCGAGTCTATATCAATGCCCACCGCCTGGAGGAGAAGGATCGGGCAGCTATGGTGATGGGTTGCTAGCAGCAGAGCACGCAATTTGATGGGTGTACATTTGCTATATCTAACGGCCATTAAGCCCGTGTTTGTAGAAAAGCCCAAAATCAGAGAAAAAAAAATTCAAAACCAAAATCAAACCATGCTTTTCTCTTTAAAAACCTTGGTTTCTTATAAAAGAAAAGACCCTGCTTCTCTACACTAGCTTTGTAACATCCCAAATTTTTATTGCGCATATATTTTAAATCTTAAGCCCTTTTTGACAATTTGTGATTTAGTTTAGAATGGTCCAAAATCTTTATTTTAAGTTATTTTATTTCATGTTTTAAAGGCCATTCTCATTTGATTTAAATTTTGATCCATTAAAGAAAGCCCAAAGCAATCTACAACTTTTCAGATTTCTGTTTCTTTACGCAAAACTCCTAATCGGTTACAAACTCCTAAACTTGCAAAACTCCTAATCGGTTACAAACTCCTAAACTTCTTGGATTTATGAGTTCTCAGAATATCTATAGTTCCATTTCCATCTAAACCACAAACCATCTCAAGCCACAACCAAAACGACGCAGACCCAAATATCATCTATACCTAAATCTAAGTCTTTGAACGACCAAGTTCGGCATACAAAACTACCAAACCATCTCCAGAATTTGCAACCATCACGAGTATATCAGGACAAACTCAAGGATCGGCCACCGACCTTGTTTCCAAGAGTCACTGTTTCGGAACCAAGCAACGAAGTAGCATCGAATCTCGAAAACCCATGAACCATGTCCTCGAATCAGGCCCAGGATCAATGCCATCAAAATCGGTGAACCAGCTCTGCGCGACTTCGCCACCGAGACGCCATGAACACTCAGCAAGTTTTAGGGCCCACGAATTGAGGCCGGATCCAACTGCCGATGTCGCCCTCTCCGTTTGCCGTCGCCTGCCAAGCGGAGCGACGCCTGCACCTGCCTACACACAGAAGTCGTTTCCAGCCGCCAGCGATGACCAAACGGGAGAGGTGCTGCGCCAATTTCAGACCTTGAAGGAGAAGGCGGAGAAGTTGGCCGCCGATTGAAGCCGTCGCCGGTCCGTCGATGAGTCGGGAAGGGGTCGAAGATTTCTGAAATTGGGAGAAAAACAATCGGGCCTGGAGATGGAGCGTCGCCATCCAACCGCCGCTCGGAGCCGCTATGGGCCGCCATCGCCGCCAATCCGCCGGTGCTGCGCCGATATTCTAATGCCGCTGCGATTTTTCTGTTTTTGAAGAAGAAGAAGGGAGAAAATGGTTTGGCCGATTGAAGGAAATGGGACGGGTTGTTAGGGCTGGAAATCCCTTTTGATACCCAGTAACTCTTAATCCTCATCGATTGAGCCACCAATTTACTCGGAACCCAAGATTCAGCCCCCAGAGTTATAAGAAACTCCATTCCAGCCCACAGAGCTTTCAAGTTATCTCCTTTCCACCCTCCAACTTCATGAGCTTTACAAAAACAGCCTCTTTGACTTTATTTCAAGGTTTGACTGATAATTATTTCAATTTTTTAAGTTCTAAAATCCTTATTTCATAAAATAAGTTAAATTACGTCTTCATGTAGGAGCATTGATTTTGAGACTCATGATTTGCAAACACGATCATTCGCATATTTCAAAGATCATATGCGTTAGTGTAAAGGTGGGGATATTTAACTCAAAATCTTTTTAAATTCAAGTTCATATTAATTGCTCGATATGTTATAGTTTATGGTGATTACATGACAACTATGGGCCTTCGGGAAAATGACTATGGTATACATAGAGTCGCGCGACAGCACAGAACAATTATTGGTCAGGGAACTTAATGGGTCCAGGGTCGACGGATCCTTGGGATGGCCCACCGTACTGCACAGAACAATTATTTCCATGTTTTACTATGATGCTATGTTATATTGAGAAATTAATTATGAACGGTATCTCCACTGAGCCGTTGTGTACTCATCCCTTTTCATCAAACATTTTTCAGGTGAAGTGAAGCGCAGCATAAGCGTGGTGGTGGCGACGATAATAAAATATAATTTAAAGTTTATATGTTTCTATTTTCAAAACATGATCAAATAGTCGTATTTTATACATGTTGAATTTATTCGAGAGCTATCTACAAAATGTCATATTATTATTATTATTATTTTATTTATTATGTTCAAATGATATTATATGTATTTGTTTTCTTTAAAGTGATAATATTTCCTACAAATTATTTATCATAATTTTTTTATTTATAAATTATTCAAAGGTGTTTATTTAAAGTAACGTCCCCCCATATTACTTTTATTAAAATATAACTGCTTCCGCTTGTGTTTTCGTTATGAAAAACTGGGGCGTTKTAAGCTTTATTTTTTTTTGTTCTAAATTATGAGAGAGAGGCTTGCCGACCGATTTTGAGTTATTCTTTTTTTCTTTCAAAGAGGAGTGGGTCAAAATAATAATATTTGCTCGAACTCTATGAATTCACGGTTTTGATTTTCGATTCGATTTGTGTACCCTCTTGACCTGATTATCAATATATTCGCTTTGGTTTTTTTTTTTGTATGTGTTTGTTGATCCACAGTTCTGTAATGAGTTCCTGATAATAAGTGGCCTGGCCAAGATGAAATTGAATGAAGTTTTTTTTTTGTATAGTTTTTTTTTTAACATGTAAAATCATGGTGTTCTGATATGCTTATCAGATTTTTGCAGTTTTTTTTCTTAATTGTGTGTAAATATTCTCCAAGGTGCTGTTTTTTCTTTAGTCGAATCCCATTGAAGATTTGGGYTGGCTTATATGTAATGTGTTTGTTTGTTTGTACTACATTGTAAATATTTTTTTAATTATAGGAACGAAATACATGTTCTTGTTTATTGGAGTGCACGAAAAAAATTGTAGTTTATTCATGGAATCATTTGTTGTGGGCGGGGTGAATTATTTTGCCAAATTGGMTTAATTATTGTCTGACAAATCTCTACACTTGAAAACTGTACGTGAAAATCCAATAAGGTTTTACAGTTTCGAAATCAGTCCCCAGGCGATGAAAGAAATCCAATATATGTTAATTATGGGGTTCTTTGCTGTTTATCATCCAGATATCTATATTATTTTGTTTATTTTATTTTTATCTATTGCATATGGGTCTTGCATCTCATGAGTACTMGTTGTACATATTCTACTATCTGTTTATTTTCTTGTTGCTGACTATTTATCTTTTTTGTTATGTTGATATCTGGTTTATGTATAGTTGACTTGTAAGATTACTTATATTCATATTTTGGTTTATGTACAGTTTATCTGTAATTTAGTTATAAGTTTTATTTACATGATTTTATGTTGATGTTGAATTTAAAAGCCTGTTAGGTCCTCTGATCCCCAGCCGATTCCGGTGCTTTCTGGGAGAAATCCCCGGTGCTTTGATCAGAGAACTTAGTTTAGTGTTATCAGCTCTGTTGAGTATTTTATGGAGGTTGGTGTACAGATAAAAATAGAATTAAACCTAGTGCTTTTTGAATTGGGGCCTGGTGGCTTTTTAGAGAAATACCCCGGTGCTTTTAAGAAAAGCACTCCAAAAAACTAGTACTGCCAACATAAAAAAAAAAAAGCATTGCTGAAAACTTGTGTAGTGCTATAAATAGTCATATACAATGCTTTTAATATTCAGATTCTTAAATTTAATTATATTTATTTATTTTTACATTTTTAAATATGCAATATGTATCTTAAATCGTAGATCTTGAGAATGTGATTAATTTGATATATATTTCATTAAAAATGAAATAAAATTAAAAAAGTTATGATTCGTTGAAAATTTGAGTTTTATTATAAAATTTTGAATTTACAGTTATATATCCGTTGTGCTTTTTAAAAAGCAATTTAGTGCTCTTCATAAACGTCGTTATATGTCCAAAATACCCTTTTTAATTATTTAATGGATTTTTTTTAATTATTACCATGCTGACATGTCATAATCTCAACCATTAAG
>BMAC01000257.1:213938-223994 GCA_014905375.1 Phtheirospermum japonicum | reverse complement strand
TTTATTTGGTTGATTTGTAGTGAGTTTTTTGCTTATTCTGTGCACTTTTGTTTTTCAAATAATTTCATAAAATGGTTGTTGTTTGGTTGATATTTTATTTCTTAGTAATTGAATTTGGCTCATTTAAAGTTATAAATATAAATCAACAACAAATAAAATAATAAAAAAAATATGGTATAAGATAGATATATGAAAATTAATTAAATATAAATAAATAATTGCTCCAAGACTAAATAAAAAATGTGTAATGAACATATTTAATTTTACGGTAATAATTAATTCTCGATGAGTAAGATATTATAATAGAGTAATTAAGGAAGATATCTAAGGATAATTACAATAAAACAAATATTACAGTAGGATATTTGTTCATTCAGGTTTTAAATCAAAAGAAATAAAAAATAAATAAAATGAGAAATAAAAAATAATTATTTTTTTACTCTCAATATTTTTCATCAACATTATGGATTCTATTATGAGTTGTTTATTAGAAATAAACTAATTACTATAATTCGAAACACAAATATTAATAAAAAATAAAAATAACGACTATTTCATGAGTATATGGAAACACAAATATTTTAAGGAAATATATTAGTCATAATTGCGTTTAATTTAGGAAAACTATTTTAGTCTTATTTCTGGTTAATCTATCATATATTTAAGGATACTGTGGTGAATATTAAAATCATGTAAAAATGGGATTGGTTTATATGTGTTTAGGCTTATATGTCATTATTTAAGCATGATTATAAAAATGGAATTAAGATTTCTAAACCAAGTATCCATGTCATTTTCCCCCGTTGAAAAATTATCCAATCTAATGGTCAAGATTAGTCCCTAGGTTCGCATATAATGACATGGTTCCATTTGAACCCAACCCTATATATATATATATATATATATATATATATATATATATACACACACACACTATGCGATTGATTAATTAGAAACAACAGATTATTATTCTCATAAATATATTTTCTTCATAAATTTGCTTTGGTTAACGACTAAGAAATTAAATTAAGTGTACTTTCTTATTTCAGATTTYGCTATTGTATAATGTCATAAGTTTGTATGTAAATGGTTAGGCACTCGTGCTCCACTAACAAATGAAATATTACTTATCAAAGAAAAACATAAAACACTGGCTTCATATAATATAAAAAATTTACATGTCTATTAGTATTTTAGACCGATATGTAAASTGCCGCACCAAAAGTATTTATTTTAGGACTGGATTATTGTCCTAAATAGAAAACAAAAAAACCAAATATCCCATGCTAACAATTTAGATAATGCACAGGTATTAGGGTCATTCAACGATGATACSATGGAGTGAAATAATTGTACGGAATCTAATTGTTGTAGATCCTACTTTTATAGTACAAAAATGTACACTCATCCATGATATTTCTGCCCAGGAGCCCAATTAGRTGGAATCACATTTGACACGTATATTGTTTTCTTAGACTCGATAGTTGTTACTTTCACGGAATAAGGTCCTTTTATCCCATTAAGTRGAGTTTTCCAAGTTGCACCAAAAGACTGTTGCATGGCTAACCATCCTTTGGAATTCGGWGACGATAGCTCAACAGAACCAATGTCGCCATCTCCGCTCACAAACTCTATCGCGAAAGCTAGATAGTAAGGATTGGATCCTAAATCGATCTTGAATGTTATGCCTACATTATATTGACATTGTACCCTGCGAAACAAGAATATGACTAATTAGTTAAACATGCATTATTTCCTTCCTTTGGTGGATAGAAATACTTCRTGTCTTAAGAAACTATTGAAGTATGTGACGATAAATTAAATACAAACATTTAAGAGTTGCCCACATGTTTAKATTCATGGTCGATATGGTTTCATTTTAAGAAAATAATATTAGTTTTCTTCTGATTCCATAAAAATAAACAATATTTAATGTACCTAAAGTGTTGAAATTCGTACCAAAATAAATTATAAGCCTCAAAAGTATGGTAAAAAATTAAAATATATGATTRAAATAATAGAGTTATTTAAAAAAAAAATATTTGAACACACGCAAACGAACATGATACTCTTGTTGAAAACAATTAATCAAATGGTTTTTTAGGGATGAAACAAAACAAAAGTTGAGTACCTTTGATATTGGATATTAAATTTTCCGGCACTTCGCAATTTATCTGCTTGGCCTGGCTTGGCTAAGTATCCAAAAGCTTTACCACTCAAATCAAAGTGAACATTACCATCGCATCCTGGACATTCGTCCGTAATTGTTACAGTGACCGGTTTTCCGGAACAATATTGATTTTCTGTGCACAGAACCTAAAAAAAAAAGGTTAAATTTGTCGATACAACAATGTTGACAAACAAAGAATATATATTGATTTCGTCAGATTTCTTAGTTATCTTATTCTTTAGTTATCTTAGTCTGTAGGTTTCTCGTGTAAGTTTATTTGTCACACACACACATATATATACTTGTGTGTGAAAGGAGTGTGTTTATCTTTGTGAGAGTTTTATTTTTGTGCAAGCTAAAGGTGTAGCATATATGATATTGTAATATTACTGTAGCAATTTTGGTACCACTTATTTTGATTTTTGTTGCAACTTTAGCCTCATGAATTCTTATTGCGTGCAATATTGGTACCAAATGCATGCAATAATCTTCGTGGGAACAAGAACAATAGACAACAAAAAGGACAAGTTACGAGAGTCAAATTTTCAAAACCAAAATAAAATAAAATTCCAGATTTTTTGGAATTTTTTTTAACATAAGTTATTATATGGTCAAATGTGTCATCACTTTATATGTACATGACAATAATCACTTCACAAGATACTTATAGAGATAAATATGTCACTCATCATACATGAAAATTTCAATTAAATAGAAAATAATATTATTGTACCTGATAACAGCTCCCACATCCCTTTCCAGACTGATATAAAAATGGGTTCCCTGCAGATATTATCCCATTGTAAGGTGGATTCGCCACATCTTCTCCAAATCCACAAGCTCCGCCTTCAAGTGCATATATAGAAATTTATTATTATTTATATTATTTTATTATTTATAACCAATTGTTTCATATTTGAAAAAATGTAGAAAAGATCGTAAAAATAAACTTTTTTGTCCTGCAACTTGTATATAAAAATTCAACTCTCTACATAGTAACTTTAATTTTGGTCAAAATATAACTTTAAAACTTGGATATTATTTATTTCTATCTTTAATGAAACAATTGCAGTTTGTAGTAGTGGATATAAGGAACTGAAAATATCAGTGAGGGGTACATGTAAAAAAGTTGAGGGATTTTTTGATTTTAGGCGCACAAAAATTGGCATCTAACCTCTTTGAAAAAACTTTCAAACCAACTTGCAATGCATATGACCCGGTTTTTCTATAAAACCAGAGCTATATATATAACATGGCGGGCCACATGTTAAAACTCAAGCTCCCTAATTATTTTTTTTCTTTTTTTTTATNAAATAATAGAGTTATTTAAAAAAAAAATATTTGAACACACGCAAACGAACATGATACTCTTGTTGAAAACAATTAATCAAATGGTTTTTTAGGGATGAAACAAAACAAAAGTTGAGTACCTTTGATATTGGATATTAAATTTTCCGGCACTTCGCAATTTATCTGCTTGGCCTGGCTTGGCTAAGTATCCAAAAGCTTTACCACTCAAATCAAAGTGAACATTACCATCGCATCCTGGACACTCGTCCGTAATTGTTACAGTGACCGGTTTTCCGMAACAATATTGATTTTCTGTGCACAGGACCTAAAAAAAAAGGTTAAATTTGTCGATACAACAATGTTGACAAACAAAGAATATATATTGATTTCGTCAATTTCCTTAGTTATCTTAGTCTTTAGTTATCTTAATCTGTAGGTTTCTCGTGTAAGTTTATTTGTCACACACACACACATATATATACTTGTGTGTGAAAGGAGTGTGTTTATTTTTGTGAGAGTTTTATTTTTCTGCAAGATAAAGGTGTAGCATATATGATATTATAATATTACTGTAGCAATTTTGGTACCGCTTATTTTGATTTTTGTTGCAACTTTAGCCTCATGAATTCTTATTGTGTGCAATATTGGTACCAGATGCATGCAATAATCTTCGTGGAAACAAGAACAACAGACAAATAAAAAAAATGACAAATTACGAGAGTTAAACTTTCAAAACCAAAATAAAATAAAATTCAAGATTTTTTGGAATATTTTTTAACATAAGTTATTATATGGTCAAATGTGTCATCACTTTATATGTACATGACAATAATCATTTCACAAGATACTTATAGACATAAATATGTCACTCATCATACATGAAAACTTCAATTAAATAGAAAATAATATTATTGTACCTGATAACAGCTCCCACAGCCCTTTCCAGATTGATATAAAAATGGGTTCCCTGCAGATATTATCCCATTGTAAGGTGGATTCGCCACATCTTCTCCAAATCCACAAGCTCCGCCTGCAAGTGCATATATAGAAATTTATTATTATTTCTATTATTTTATTATTTATAATCAATTGTTTCATATTTGGAAAAATGTAAAAAAGATCGTAAAAATAAACTTTTTTGTCCTGCAACTTGTATATATAAAAATTCAACTCTCTACATAGTAACTTTAACTTTGGTCAAAATATAACTTTAAAACTTGGATATTATTTACTTCTATATTTAATGAAACAATTGCAGTTTGTAGTAGTGGAAATAAGGAACTTAAAATATCATCAGTGAGGGGTACATGTAAAAAAGTTGAGGGACTTTTTTATTTTAGGCGCACAGAAATTGGCATCTAACCTCTTTGAAAAAACTTTCAAACCAACTTGCGATGCATATGACCCGGTTTTTCTATAAAACCAGAGCCATATATATAACATGGTGGGCCACATGTTAAAACTCAAGCTCCCTAATTATTTTTTTTCTTTTTTTTTCTTTTTTTTATATATACATGGAGTGATGAATGTCATGTCATTTAAAGGTCTCCATAATGGAGCCCTATCTGATTTTATAGAAAAATCGATACACGACCTGTCCAGCGGTACTAGACATCAAATTTCGATAATTTTACACAATTTATGCCAAAATTGGACTAAATGTCATGATTTAAAAAAATTGAAAGTGACTATTTAGAGAATTGAATATCTTAATTTCTCAGAACTAAATATTATAATTATTAAAATTACCGGTACTTCCTGCCCCCTCTGGGGGTCCATACCAAGTTCCTATCGCTTGGGAGAAACCATTATCAATTGAACCATTGATTGATTGCACACTTACACAAAAGCAATAGTGATCTGTTAGTAAAAATAAAGTAGCTAATATAGTRAAAAAATTGAAAACCCGAGAAATTCGAGAAGTAAACATGGTGCTACTAGTAMAAAACAAACTATAGTCCACGGAAAATATTGATGTTGTTGTGGTGCATTGATGCGGGCATGACTAGACTTTTTATACTACTAAAACCGTAACACTTACCATACACTAAAACAACAATAATGAGTTTCTTACCGTTCATAAATTATTAAAATTATTGTTATGTAACGAGTCATGTCTATACATGAAACAAGTCAAGATTTGGAGAATTCATCTAAAAACATTTAAAGCAATATTCATCTTGTATATGTTAAGTTGATAAAGAAAAGTTCAATATCAAGATAATCGATTAGTCAAAATTCTTTGTACCTTATAATTGTGATTGACATTTGAAAAATCAGAGCAATTAGAACTTGATAACTTGGAAAACATTTGCAATATAGTTCTTACAATTTGAAAATAAACCCTAATTATGAAATTTGATAATTTGCCTAAAAGAAAATTTGAAAATTATTTCAAACATTTAAATCCAATACATAAAATTATTCTTGAATTACATATTGTAACTTTCCCTACAATAAAACTTTGAAAATTATTTCAAACAACTAAATCTAATACATAGAATTGTGCTTGAATTACCTAATCCAACTAAGTGGGAAAAATTATTTTTTAGTGGCCACATATGGTAAAGTGAGGTTTGAACCAAAATTAGAAAATTTGACTCAATTGAGAGGATTGACCAGTTTACTAAACAGAGGTTATAATTAATTTATTGGGTCTAAAAAGCTAATTTTGAAAAAAACTCCATATATAAGCTTTTTGAGAAGAGAGTTTTGAAGATGAATTGAAATGACAATTCTATCCTCAAATTACCAAAAAAATCTTATTAGTTTATGTACAAAATTTATTACAATTAAATAATAATAATAATTATTACCCAAACTAAATTTAATATATTAAGAAATTTACAACTCAAGTATAAATAATAATTTTTAAATAATTATTATTTTTCTGTAAAAGTTATTTTAATTATTCAATATATTATAAATTTTGTTATTAATAAAAGAAATACTCAACAATAAATTGTGCAAATGCCCTCTTTTGGGTCATTTTACACGATCAAATAGCTATCAAATCTCAAATATTTTTCAAACACTTTTATACAAACTGCTAATACAATCAGCTAATGTAATCAGCTATCCGCTAACAGCTAATGCAATCAGCTATCCGCTATTCACTGATTGTTAAACAGGGCCAGTTTATTGTCCACTATTAAACACAGCCATTAAGTTGGTCAAATTATCAAAAGAGTATAAAATTATCCTGATGGAGCAAAACATTAACGTGGCATAATTATTTATTTTTTTATTTTTTATTTTAATTAATAAATGAAAAACAAAACTATTATTACCAATTTTTCCCTCTATCTCTTCATTTTCTCTTTTTTCTTTTATGTTTTCCGCACGATAAATACTTTATTTCATTTCATTTGACATATTTATGTTTTGATTTACTTTTTTGGGTTTTGTAGATTTATAAACAAATTACTTAAATTTATTTATATTATAAATATATATATATATATATATATATAAATATATATTATATATATATATATATAAATATATAAATATATATTATATATATATATTTTTCAGATTTCTTATACACACATACACACACGCACACACAATATTTTTGTAGTTGATATTATTATTTTTTATTTTCTTTTATATTTTTATCGACTCCCTTTTTTATATTTATATTTATTTAATAATTTTATAAAATCTAGTTATGATTTTTTTTATTAATTAACAAATTTTATGGATTTTCTCTTTAATTTTATTAGATTGTTGAATTTCTGGTTTTGTTACATATTTATTGAATAAATATTTATAGTTTAACTATAATTCCTTATATTTTATCTATACGATTTTATTAATACTTTTAATTTTATTTAAAGCATTTAAAAAAATATTTATGTCTTACTTTTGTTTTTTTTGAGTTTTTCAAATTTATTAACTAATTATTTACATATATTTATATATTTGTTTTAAATAATTTTTCATATTTTATATTTTCTTCAAAAAAAACTATATTATTTTTATTTTTCTCATATTTTATTTATTATTACACATAATTCTTCTATATATTTAATATTTTCTTTACATAAATCATAATCTCCAAAAGAATATTTACATAAATAATTATATAAATAATTAATATGTATACTACATATAGTAAGTAAAATGGCGGAAAATTTTTGAGATATATTTTTAAAAACATTAACTCTTTTATATATATATATATATATAGATAGATAAATTGTTTTCTTATATGGTAAGTATTGTGATTTATTGTTTTATGAAAAGTCTAGTCATGCCGCATCAATGCACCACCACCACATCAACATTTTCTTAAGTTTTTTTTCTACCATTCGAGCACCATGTTTGTTCTCAATGTTAGAAGAGTTTTAGTGGTGTTTAAATATATCAACGGGTTCATTGGCTCGATATTATCGGAATTAGATTTGTTTGTAGAATTCAATGTGTTTCAACTTGAAAAAAATAAAGGAAAATGAAAATAAAGCAATTAAACTAACTAACTAAGCTAAGAAATGTAAAGTGCAAGTTGGTCGGATGCCTCATCGTATGCCTCAATATGGAAATGCAAAGCAATAATAAAAATAAGAAAGAAAATGCAATGTTTCACCAAGTACAAGCATGCAAGCACAAGGTACAACTATGCATAAAAACTCAAATAATGCAAATTAATGAAAATTGAAAGCATGAATGGATAAAGCAATAAAAGTTGACATGAAAGTTTAAAACTTTACGAGAAATAACAAGAAACAAAGAGTAGATCTAAGATTTAAGCTAAAACTATGCATGAAAATAAAATTGCAAATAAAGCACAAGAACAACTCAAAATCAAGATGATCTATGATTTAGATGTGTCACTCATCTAGATTCCATATCTATTTCTTAAGATCTAACAAGAAACCAAGGTGCTAAGGCAAAAGGCATAACATGAAAAACAAGCATGGAAATGAAGAACAAAGCATGGAAATAAAGCATAAAACATGAAATTGAAAGGAAACTTACTTGAATTAAGAAATGAAACAAAGCTTGAATGTAATTGCATCAAAAGTAACAATCCAAAGGAGTATTTGGATTCTTCTTAAGCTTACAAACCCAAGTCCAAGCATGAAAGTAAACCTAAAACTAGAAATGAAAGTACATCAATGCTTGAAATTGAATCTAAAACCTAAGAGAGATGATTATCCAAGAGCTTGATTGAAATTTGATCCCCAAACCCAAGTTAGAGTTGGGAAGGGAGTTATTTTCTTTCATAGGTGCAAGATGTAGGCTTTATATACTTGTTTGTAGGGGCAAAATCATCAAAAATGCCCAAAATCGCCGAACTCCCAGCGTTGCAGTCGATAGACTTCCATTCGATCGACTGCTCTACTGCAAGGCGTTGGCCTCTGTCCTGCAGTCGATTTCGGGGCTTTTCAGTCGATCCAGCAGTCGGTTTCTGGCTTTGCAGTCGATCCTGGATGCTTTCGGGTCGAATTTCTCATTTTCCGATCCAAATCGTCCGCCGAGTGAATATAATCCTTTTACCCACCTACAAAACAAGAATTTGAACTTATATACCCAGAAATAGCACAAACATCTCACATATTGTACTCTTAAATCCAAGAAGAAAATAAATGAGAAAAGTCCTAAAACCTAACAAGAAACGACTCAAAACTACTAGACACGACGCTAAACCCTAATTAAAAACACGAGGAAAAACATAACAATTACAGGAAAAACAACTACCCCACACTTATCAGTTTGTTCGTCCTCGAACAACGAAAAGAATCGAGAGTGCACACGCAATGAACATTATGTGAAATGAGAAACCCTTGTGCTTATCCTTATTTATATGATGATAGTATCAACATAGACTTGCTATCGTCAAGCATTGCTCGTATTACTTTTTCTCAAATGCAAGCCAAATCGATGACTTCCTCACAAATGGAACCTTGAGGGTGTTCGCTCAATTCGCTCAAGTGTTTTATATGGGACGTGTATACGCTCGAATCGGACAATGCATGCACCTTGTCAAGATTTCACAAATCGAACGCTCATAATTGCTCATAGTACATGACCATATAGGAATCAAAAGAGGTCTTCATTATGGGTTGTAATGTTGGCTCTTTTGTAAGGTATGGAATATTTGGATATAGTGGCTAACACACGATCAAACGTGATCAATAACTCACAAAATCCTAATTTCTAAAACCCGAAGCTTATAATCACTTCACCTTTCCCAAAAACTGCAAATTCAAAATTTTGAAATGAAACTCAAATCTTCAACAAACCATAACTTTTTCAAATTTTATTCGTTTTGAATGAAATATATATCAAATTAATCACATTCTCAAGATCTACAATTTAAGATACATATTGCATGTTTTAAAACGTAAAAAAATATATATATATAATTAAATTAAAAAAACTGGACTGATTTTAGCACTACAGTACTGTGTAAAAAGCACAATGAACCTGGACATATAATTGCACTGTGCAATATTAAATCTAAGGCCAGGATTAGTCCCTAGGTTCACATATAATGACGGGGTTCTCATTTGAACCCAATCCTATATATATATATATATATATATATATATATATATATATATATATATATAGGCAGGTTTTGGACG
>BMAC01000257.1:166393-197490 GCA_014905375.1 Phtheirospermum japonicum | reverse complement strand
TTCGTATTTTTCTTTTCTCTTTTTCTTTTCTTTTTTTTTTTTTTTTTATGTACCGTAGACGTGAGGTACTTGTACAGTAATATGAAAATACGAGGCTATCAAATGACTCCGATCAATGACTATTCGAATTGATACTCGACTCGGGATTGGACAGACGAAGCAAGGAAGCGCAACGGACGAGGTTCGATAAGCCGGCGGACGCGAAAAAGAACGAGAAATCGCAGGCCGGGCGCTGGAATCCAGTCGATCGACTGACCTTGAAGTCGATCGACTGGACCCGCTAAAATCGACTGGATTCCAGCGAGTTTTGAAGTTTTTGACATGGCAGTCGATCGACTGCCTACCTGGCCGATCGACTGCCGTCGATCGACTGGAGCCTCCAAGATCGACTGAATTACAGGGCTTCAGGCCATTTTGATATTGCAGTCGATCGACTGCCGACAAGGCCGATCGGACTGCCAGTCGATCGACTGCTTTTTCTCAGTCGATCGACTGAAAAAGCAGATTTTTGAAGATATTAAGCAATCAGACGTCATTTCAAGGAGAACAACTTGCATCAGAGCTTCTTCCCCAGGAAGCTCCTCCAAAAACCAGAAAAAAGCAGCTTTTCATCTTTTTACTTCATTTTAATTCCTATAAATTCTAGTAATTAGATATAGATTAGTTAAGTTTAGATTTAAGCTAGTTTATGTTCAAGCTTTGTTTCAAGCTATCTTTTGTGAAGATCCATCAACTTTTAAGCTTTCTCATTCAAGCTTTTGTGTAATCAACATTTGGTAACTTCTTTCCTTTAATTTAGTTTCATTTCCATGTTATTTCTTTTTAATATTGTGTTGTGCTTTGGATCATAGTTTAGTATCTCTTGTGTTTTTCAAACTTTCAATATCATTTTCTAGCTTTCTAGCTTCTAAACTTATGCTTTTAAGTTATTAAGTTACAATCAATTTCTAAGTTAGTAGAAGTTTATTAAGATCTTCATCTTTAAGCCCTTAATTCATACTAGGTAATTATGTTGACTTATTCAAATAAGTTGACTTTAATTTTCCCTCCATTTACTAATTTCAAATAATTAAGTTTTAATAAGTTAATTAGTTTAAATTGATCATTTTTAATATAAGCTTTAATTTCCTTTAAATGTTTTAATGTTTTTAAATCCTAATTTTCAATTTCAATCTTAGTTATAAAAACCGAACAATGACTATCGCTTTTCTAGGTTAAATTAGTTTTAGAAAATTCGACGATAAGAACGATAAAGAAAACCGAACGCCGATCACATCCATTCTCGAGAGACACGACTCGGGAAAACTCACCGCACCTACAATCGACTCCGTACTATTGCGGAGACGATTTCTAAAGCGTCGAGAAATCTTCGATCAACTACCTATTTAATTTCATTCTAATCCTAATAAATCTCATCATGTCATGCATTTTTTCTTGATTTACCAAATTTATTTATCAAGTACAATTTATCACATCAACAAATTATGGAATTTAATAAATCTTTTTTTACCATTACAAAAAAAAAAAAAAACTCAAATTAGAATAAGAATTTATATTAATAAAATATTGGGTTGTGGAGCCTAAATTACTGTACATCCAACCCCTCATCCACGGCGATCCAACTCGCAGGTGTGTTGGGGTGGGGGGGGGGGGGGGGTGGTGGTTGGGGGAGGGGTTGTGTAATTATAACTCTATCTCAAAAATTATTATAGTAAAGTCTCCTGGCTTGGCAGCGCCCCCAGATGTAGTCAGAGTCTCTCGCTGACGAACTGAGTAAACAATTTCTTGTATCATTTTCATTGCTTATCTATTTCATCATATTACTTCTTATCCCAACAACTGGTATCAAGAGTGAGGTTCGGTGATAATATGATGGGTGACGAGAAATCACCAATTGAGGAGTTTGACGGAATAGATTAAAGGTTCTGAAAGATGCAGATCGAGGATTACCTGTACTGTAAAGATCTATATCAACCCATGGGTACGAAACCAGAGGCCATGAAAGAGGATGAATGGAAATAATTGGACAGAAAGGCGATGAGCGTGGTGCACTTGTCGCTGTCCAGAAACGTCGCTCTCCACACAACTAAGGCGAAAACTACGAAAGAGACGTTAGAGATGTTATCAGAGATGTACAAGAAGCCATCGTCAGTGAACAAGGTTCATCTAATGCGATGTCTTTTCAACCTAAAGATGTCAAAGGGTACTGCGGTTGCCGATCATATCTACGAGTTCAACATGAATAAGCCCAATTGAGCTTGGTTGATATTGCTTTTGATGATGAGGTCCAAGCCCTAATTTTTCTGTCCTCTTTACCAGAAAGCTAGAGCGGAATGGTTACTGTTGTTAGTGCTTCAGCGGGGAAGGAGAAGATGAAGTTTGATGAAGTTAGAGATCTGATTATTAGTGAAGAAGTTTGAAAAAGAGAATCACGCATAACTTCAGGGTCAACATTGAGTACAAAGAATAGGGGGCGATCACAATCAAAGGGTAAATTTAATCGAGGTCGATCAAAATCAAGGGGCAGAAGCAAGTCAAGAAAGGATAAGAGTGAGGTCAAGTATTGGAATTGTGACGAGTTAGGTCACTACCAGAACCAGTGCAAAGCGCCATTGAAGAAGAAGGACAACAAGTCAACTAACACAACAATAGAAGATATTGTTGACACACTTAATTTGAGTGTGAGCGGTCCTTTGAATCGTGGTTTTTGGATTCAGGTGCATCGTTTCATTCTTGCAGTAGTGCTGAGGTGATGGAAAAGTATACGTTCGGCAATTTTGGGGAGGTTTACCTTGCTGATGATGAGCCTCTGAAAATTGTGGGAAAGGGATCACAAAAAAAAAGCAGATTTTCGAGGGATTTTTCCCTCGATTTTGAGGTGAAATCCCTCAGTTTTGGGCAAAACCGAGGGAATGATTCCCTCGGAAAAACCCTCCTCGGTAAAAAATTTCCGAGGGGAAATTTCCCTCGGAATATTAAACCGAGGGTTTCAACCCTCAGAAAAATCCACCGTACAACCCTCGAAAAACAGAGGGAAAACCGAGGGGACGATCCCCTCGGTATTCCGAGGGAAATTATCCCCTCGGTATTCCGAGGGAAACTTTCCCTCGGAATACCGAAGGTATAATTTCACTCGGAATACCGAGGGGATAATTTCACTCGGAATACCGAGGGATGTATTATCCCTCGAAATACCGAGGGCAGACTATTCCCTTGGTTTTCGATTATCCCGAGTGATTTTCGAGGGATTTTCCCCTCGGTTTTTATTTTTTTTAATGTTTTTTTTTATTTTTAATTTTAATTTTAATTCCTGTTTAATTATTAAAATTCCCCAAAAATTAAAAAAAAAAATCATTAATGAAAAGACAACAAAAATGAAACAAATTATTATAAAAATATTTGAAAATTTAAGAATTATTACATGCATTCGACACAGTAACAAAGTTTATATAAAAATCAAACTGTCCGATGGATGGGAAGGGGGGGTGCTGCTGGAAATGAGCATATAGCTCAGCCATCTGGGCATCCATCCGTGCCTGAAATGCCTCCCTGCTGCCGGCGCTGCTCCTCACGCTCTGCCTCCCGCTGCAGGCGCTGCTCCTCACGCTCCTCCGCACGTCGTCGCCCAGACTCGGCGTATTACTACTGCATCGCCTCGAGCTCTCGGGTCCTATCAGCCTGGGAGAAGGTGGAAGAAGAGCGGCCTGTGAAAAAACCCTTCGCAGCAGCCACCACCTTCCCATACGCGCCGGTGCCGTAATGCCGTCCCTTGCTCGACCCGACGACGCCTAAGAAAACCCGGTCACGGTCAACCTCGCTACTCGCCTCCTGGGAAAAATGACGCACGTTCCTTTTCCTGGGTCAGCTGTCGCTCGTACTCCTCCTGAAATACAACTCGTTAAAATTCTACATTAAAATCAATGAATAAGTTAAAAATAAGAAAGAGACTCACATTAATAATACTAGATCTCGTATCGATCCACGCGCCGTCTTTCTTTTGGTGCGTATGTACAAAAAGATCGTACACCTTAGCCGGCTCACCCGTCTCCCACTCCTGTATCCAAATAGAATTTTCAAATAATTAACATTAAAATTAAACAAATAAATATTTTATTATTATATTCTAAAATTACTTACGATATCCAAAGCATAATCGATACTAGATCTAGCCCCCCCGTGTGCTTCGACATCCCAGTACCCGGCGAAGTAGGCTCGCTCTTCCTGTTCCGGCTGCACTGCTCGGATCTGGCCTTGTTCTCGGGCTTATCCCACTCAACCTTCCAAGCGCTAGTTGAGATGCATGATATATAAGATGGTATAAATTATATGTTATAAATAAAAAATTCTAATTTAATAAGAAAATATATAATAAAATCGTTTACCTATAGACCTCCTCGAGGAGGCATGCTGGCCTCGCACCACAATGGGCGGCAATATACTACTTATACTCGTTAAGATGCCTCCCGTAAATCTCCCCGATCATCGAAAAAAATGTAGCCTGTATCTGTCCATCACTATACTCCTCCGGGTCCCAATAACAAACCTCCTGCAAAAACAAAACAATAATTACAATTCAATTGATACATATATATGATTGTGTATTTACGGTAAATATTAACAATTTTGGACATAAAATAATAATTACCTTAAACATCTCCCACCAGAACTACTTAGTCTCCTTAGGGACCGCCTTATAGCACCACCCGGCGGGATGGAGATCCTTCTCAAAAATCTCCCGGAGTATAGTGGCCACATTGCCCCGTCTGCTATGGAGCCTGTATTCAATTGTGTTTTTTTCTGTTACAAATAAAATTTAATCATAATGATAATTAAAAATTTAAAATCATTGATTTACTTACTTCTTCCCTGCAATATAAACCCGAACTCCACCCCCTCGGCGGTGGGACCAACTTACGTCTGCGTCGGGGTCTGATAAGGTGTCTGCACTGAATGATCAGTACCGAGACCCATGTAGTCGGTGTCGAAATCAGCTAAGCGATTAGCCGAAGGAGTATCTGATCGACCCACGCTACCGGAAACTGACGCAACGACATCTGATAAAATTATTAGATAATTAATTTGCATCTTTTTGTACATATTTTCATTATCGTTTTTGTTTCACGTTGCGTGTTTTTCGCTTGCTTTTTGTTGCTTTAGGAGTGGGGTTGGCCGTTTTTCGTATTTCTAGATTTTCTTAGTTTTTGTACGTTTTGTTATTAATTTTCGTAGATTTTCACGGTTCCGTTTTTCTTGGCCGTAGGACGTCCAAGCGGGGCCCACGCTCGTTTGGGATCGTTGATACTCGACTCGGGAATGGATGGACAAAGCAAGGAAGCACAGCGGACGAGGTTCGACAAATCGGCGGATGCGAAAAGAACGAGAAATCGAGCCGGGCGCTGGAATCCAGTCGACCGACTGACCTTGAAGTCGATCGACTAGCCCGGCTAAAATCGACTGGATTCCAGCGAGTTTTGAAGTTTTTGACATGGCAGTCGATCGACTGCCTACTTGGCTGATCGACTGCCGTCGATCGACTGGAGCCCCCAAGATCGACTGAATTACAGGGCTTTTTGCCATTTTGACATAGCAGTCGATCGACAGCCGACAAGGCGGATCGACTGCCCCCAAGATCGACTGCTTTTTCTCAGTCGATCGACTGAAAAGAAGATTTTTGAAGATATTAAGCAATCAGACGTCATTTCAAACAACAACTTGCATCGGGGCTTTCTTCTCCAAGAGAGCTTCACCAAAAACCAGAGAAAACTTTCCCTTTTGATATTTTACTTATTTTAATTTCTATAATTCCTAGTAATTAGTTATAGATTAGTTAAGCTAAGAACTTAGTAGTTTAGTCTTCAAGCTTTGTTTTAAGTTTCCTTTGTGAAGAATCATTCAGCTTTCAAGCTTCTCCTCCTTCAAGCTTTTGTAATCACATACATTTGMWAATARCCTTCTATAATCTAGTTTTATTTTCATGTTATTCCTTTTTAATATTGTGCTGTATTTTGGATCATTAGTTAGTGTTTCTTTTGCTTATCAAACTTTCAATTTCATTTTATAGCTTTCTAGCTTATGAACTTATGCTTTTAAGTTATAAAGTTATAATCAATTTCTAAGTTAGTAAAAGTTTATTAAGATCTTCCTTTTTAAACCCTTAATCAATGCTAAGTACTTTGTTGACTTATTCAAATAAGTTGACTTTGATTTTCCCTCCATTTTCCTAATTTAAATTATTAAGTTTTAATAAGTTAATTAGTTTAAATTGATCATTTTTGATATAAGCTTTAACTTCCTTTAAGAGCTTTTCATGTTTTTAAATCTTAATTTTCAATTTCATTCTTAGTTATAGAAACCGAAAAATGATTATCGCTTTCTAGGGTTAAATTAGCTTAATCGAACCGACGATAAGAACGAATAAGAAAACCGACGGCCGATCACATCCATCCTCGAGAGACACGACTCGGGACAACTCACCGCATCTACAGTCGACTCCGTACTATTGCGGAGACGATTTCTAGAGCGTCGAGAAATCATCGATCAATAATAATACGAGCATTTTACAAAATACTAGTATATATTATATACCAAATGTATTAATAAATCCAAATTAAAAAAAACAGTTATAAAAATAAAGTGTGTTTTACAATAAGAATAAATTACATATATTTCAACCAAACTAATCACTTTCAGTACTATTAAAGGCGCACACCTCCCCGCCCCGGTCGTAATTTCTTGGGTTTCGTTTATATTTTTGTACAATTTTTTCTATTTTTCTGAGTTTTTTTTCCATTTTTTATTTAAAACCGAAAAGAAATAGAAAACGCCTACTAAACGATCGACGCCCGACCCCCGTGGTTCCACGAAGCCGAGACGCACCCATCGCCCTCTCGGCAAAATCACGATGATTCGTCGCTTTGCGTTTCCAACCGAAGGAGTTCATCGATCATTCATATCTTGTTGTTGGTCGAATCCCACGATACGTGTGGATACGCACGTGCTCGTTGGTAATTTTTGATCGAAATTGGGTCAAAACCACCCCCGTGCCTAAGATGATATGATTTGTTTTATTTTTTCGATTTTTCTATTTTTTCCTATTTTTTTATAATTTTAAAAAAATAAATAAAAATAAAAACAGACCAAGGGTCACAAGAAACCCTTGGTTATCCGAGGGTATTTATTTTGCCCTCGATTTTTGTAATTTTAAAAAAATAAATAAAAATAAAACTGAGGGTCGCAAAAAACCCTCGGTTTTCCAAGGGTACATATGATACCCTCGTTTTTGTAATCTAAAAAAAAAACAAAACAAACCGAGGGTCACAAAAAACCCTCGGTTTTTCGAGGGTACATATGATACCCTCGATTTTTGTAATTTTAAATAAATAAATAAAAATAAAAACAAAATAGAGGGTCGCAAAAAACCCTCGGTTTTCCGAGGGTACATATGATACCCTCGGTTTTTATAATTTAAAAAAAATAAATAAAAATAAAAACAAACCGAGGGTCACAAAAACCCTCGGTTTTTCGAGGGTACATATGATACCTTCGGTTTATTTAATTTAAAAAAAATTAAAAATAAACCGAGGGTCGCAAAACACCCTCGGTTTTCCGAGGGTACATATGATACCCTCGGTTTTTGTAATTTTAAAAAAAAAAAATAAAAAAAAAATCGAGGGTCGCAAAAAAACCCTCGGTTTTCCGAGGGTATTATATGTCACCCTCGGTTTATTTAATTTAAAAAAATAAATAAAATTAAAAACAAACCGAGGGTCGCAAAAAACCCTCGGTTTTCGAAGGGTACATATGATACCCTCGGTTTTTGTAATCTTAAAAAAATAAATAAAAATAAAAACAAAACTGAGGGTCGCAAAAAACCCTCGGTTTTCCGATGGTATTTATGTCTCCCTAGGTTTATTTAATTTTAAAAAATAAAAAAAATAAAAAGAAACCGAGGTTTGCAAAAAAACCCTTGGTTTTACGAGGGCACCGAGATTGCCCAGAAAACGCGTTTTTAAGGGTTTCTTATTGCCCAAGACTTCCTAAACCTATAAATACCTCCCTTAAACATCAAAAATGTCTTACACATTAATCCTAGGGTTTCTAAGCCCCAAAAGGAGTCCAAAACACCCAACCATCAAGAGCTTGAAGATTGAAGACTCAAGATTCAAGATCTAAACTTTCTTATCCTTCTTATCTTAGAATTATGCTTCTTCTATTTATTTTTCTTCTGTTATTCTATGAAATCCATGAGTTAGTAGATTGTTTTATCTAGTCCTAGAATGTGGAAACCCTCGTGAGATTACGTTTTAATTAATTTATGCGTATTTATTTCGTTCTTCATATGAGATTGCTTGTGTTATTTTGTTTACATATCATGATTGCTAAATTCATGACATGATTGCTGAATTCTTGGTTTGGATTGGCCACCTAGATTAGGGATTTGGTTATCAATTGCTAGAAAGAGGACTGCTTCCCGTGTAATTGTCGTAGTCTCGATTTCTCTGAAGCAACTAATGGTCTCGTATCATTAGGGGTAACACAACATAGGTTTAATAAACCGAGCTTATGAATTTATTGCTTAGATTAACCTATTTGCCTATATATTAATCATGTTGTTGGGTTGAATCTAGAGAGATTATTCTAGGTTATTCAATAATTAGACTCAATTAAAGATCTTATTTTAATTGAGTAAACGGTAAGGGTGAATTCGAGTAACAGAGCTTATTGTTACTTAAGGTTTTTATTCGAATATGAAGAATGGACTATGATATTGTGGTTGGTTAGATGAGTGGAACGAGGGTGGAAACAGAACTAGGACTGGAAGCTTTATTGATTTGTTTCGTTATTTAATTGCTTTCTTTAGTTATTTAGTTAGTTTATCATCTCTACCCCCGTTTGTTATTTTATTTGAATACGAATAATCACAAATTAATCCACACTCCTCGTGGTATCGACCCTTGCTTTCCACTGCTACTAATTAGTAGAGGAAATTCGAGGACTTTAGAAATATTATTTTTGGCGCTTCAATGACGAGCGGTCAATTCTACAAGAAAGGTATGGTTTACTTTCTAAAAATAAATCTGATGCATTTGATAGTTTGAGAAAGTTGAAAGCCCTTGTATAAAACGAAACAGGTATGGAAGTAAACTGCTTAAGATATGAAAATGGCGGAGAGTACGAGCTTATAGAATTCAAAGAGTATTGTGCTACAAATGGAATTCGCATGGAAAAGACCCTGAGAGGAACCCCTCAACAAAATGGAGTGGAAGAACTAATGAACAGAACTCTAAATGAGCGTGCCAGATGTATGCGACTGAAGTCAGGTTTACCAAAGATGTTTAAGGCAGATGCAGTTAATACAGCTGCATTCCTGGTTAACACAGGACCATCATCTCCTTTGGAGAATAGCATATCGGAGGAGGCTTGGAGTGGTAAGGAGGTAAACCTTATCTAAGAATATTTGGTTGTGTTGCTTATGTTCATATAGATGTTGCAGCTAGAAGTAAGTTGGATGCTAAATCTATTAAATGTACATTTATTGGATATGGCGGTGATGAATTCGGTTACAGATTTTGGGATGAACAGAATCAAAAAATAACTCACAGTCGAGATGTCATATTTAATGAACAGGTTTTGTACAAGGATAGGATGGGTGCACTAGATGCTGAAAGTGCAGGTACTCGGATTGTAGAGTTAGATATTTCTAACTCAGGTGGGAGCAAAGTAGTTCAGTATGACAATGATGTTGTTGAGGTTGAGTTGAGAACACCACTAGTTTCGTTGAGATGGTCTACAAGAGTGCGATGATCACCAGATAAGTTCACACCATCAAATTACTACTTTTTGTTGACTGATGGTGGTGAACCTTAATGTTACGCAGAGGCTGCACATGGATGAAGAGATGGACTCCTTGATATCCAATGACACTTGGTATCTTTTTGAGCTCCCAAAAGGAAATAAGGTGCTGCATAATAAGTGGGTCCATAGAATTAAAGACGAGGCTGATAGAAGCAAGCGTTACAAGGCAAAGATGGTTGTGAAGGGATTTCAGTTGAAATACGGTATTGATTATACAGATGTTTTACTCCTATTGTGAAACTAACCACTATTCGAATGGTTTTGAGTATGGTTGCTGCAGAGAGCTTATTGTTAGAGCATATGGATGTAAAAACAACATTTCTCCATGGTGATTTAGAGGAAGACATATATATGAACCAACTAGAGGGATACTTGTCAGGAGGTAATGGCGACCTCATGTGTAAACTAAAGAAGAGCTTGAATGGTTTGAAATAGGCACTGAGACAGTGGTACAAGAAGTTTGAATAGTTCATGCTTGATATTGACTTCTCCAGATGCAATGCTGACCATTGTTAATACTTCAAGAGGTTTGATGATAGTTATATCATATTATTTCTATATGTTGATGACTTGTTGATAGCAGGTTCTTGAGCTCGAGAAGGGAATAGATTGAAGAAATAGTTTTTTGAACGGTTTTCTATGAAAGACCTTGGAGAAGCAAAGCAGATTTTGGGTATGCGAATTACTCGAGACTTGGTAGGAGGGAAATTGTATCTTTCTCATGAGGAGTACATCAAAAAGGTGTTGAAAAGATTCAACATGGAGAATGCCAAGCCAGTGAGTATCCTGCTAGGTAGTCATTTCAAACTATCTAGCAAAGAATCTCCTAATAGTGATGAAGAGCGTGCCCATATGCAGAGGGTTTCCTACGTTTCAGCAATTGGTAACATCATGTACGCGATGGTGTGCACGAGACCAGACATTGCTCATGCGATGGGAGTAGTTAGCCATTTTATGAGAATTCCGGGTAGACAACATTAGGAAGCGGTGAAGTTGATCCATAGGTACTTGAGAGGCACTAAAGAGAGAGCATTATGTTTTGAGGGCAAAGGCGTTGAGATTGCAGGATATGTTAATGCAGATTTAGCATCGAGTGACCATGATAGAAGGAGAAGTACTACCGGGTATATATTTACTTTGGGTGTTACAACGATATCTTGGGCTTATAAGTTTCATAAGGTTGTGTCTTTATCTACCGCAGAAGCAGAGTATGTAGAAGTGACGGAGTCTAGTAAAGAGATAGTATGGCTGAAAGATTTCTTGGGTGAGTTGGGGAAAGAGCAGAAAAATGGTATCCTCTATAGTGATAGTCAGAGTGATATTTTCTTAACTAAGATACAATATTTCATTCAAGAACAAAGAACAATGAGTTGAAGTATAACTACATACATTATCTCTTCGAGGAGAAGATCTTGCAGCTAGTGAAGATTCGTGGAATTGACAATCCTGCAGATCCCTAAGTGAATCCTTCCAGGTAGCTTCCGTGATTGAGAAGTTACTTTTGGGTTGGAATGACTTCAAGAATTACCTTAAACACAATACAAAGGAGATGACACTTGAGATGTTGATTTTTGAGTTTCGTATTGAAGAAGACAATCGAAAATCTAAAAATAAGATAAGCTAATCTCCAATGGAGGCTCGTATTAATTTGCTGGAGCAAGGCAGGGTCTTTAAAAGAAAAGTGCCTAATGATCAAAACAACAAAGTCAAACAAGTTGCCAAGGTATGTAAGTTTACTGGAGATTTTCATAATTGTGGCAAGCCAAACCATATGGCAAAAGATTATAAGAAGCCCAAATAGAATAATGGGCAATACTGAGGACAATCAAGTGCTCATCTTGTTTCTCTTAAACGGGTTGAACTGATTGACTTTGATATGTCAGCTGTGGTGTTTAAAGCCAAATTGGTTGATAACACAAGAGAGTAGTACATTGATACTGGTACCACTCGACATGTCTATTCTAACATAGATGTGTTTTCCAACTACACTCTTTCAACGGGTCGTAAGCTCTATATGGGGAATTCTTCCTCATCAGAAGTGACTAGAATTGGAAATGTTTTTCTTAAGTTAACTTCTGGAAAATAGATACTACTAAAGTAAGTGCCACATGTTCCAAACATTCGTAAGAATTTAGTATCTGGATCACTCCTGGTTGAGCATGGATTTAAGTTAATCTTTAAAGCTAAGAAATTTGGGTTGAGCAGGTTTGGAAATTTCTTAGGTAGGGGTTATCTAGATAAAGGATTGTTCAAACTGAATGTAATGGCTACTCGCCCTGTAAACTGTTAAAGTATGAATGAAAATGCATCTAATTCCGTTTGCTTGCTTGAGTGTTCTAATTTATGGATTATCAAGTTAGGACATGTTAATCTAAATTTACCAAACTCAAAAATTGATTCACAAGTAGATGTGAATTTTGTATTGAAGTTAAAATGGCTACAATTCCATTCGATGGAAAGATGCAATGAGCCTCTAGGTTTAATTCACACTGATATATCTGATCTAAAATTTGTGCAAACTAGAGGTGGAAACAAGTTTTTTATAACGTTCATTGATGTTTGCACAAGGTTTTGCTACTTATATTTGTCAACAAGCAAATATGAAGCTCTTGAAACTTTGAAGAGATATAAAACTGAAGTAGAGAATCAACTTGGCAAAAGCATTAAAATAATTTGAAGTGATAGAGGTGGTGAATATGTAGCTCCGTTTGAATAATTATGGGCCGAGTGGGGTATAATACATCAAACGATGGCGGCGAATTCACCACAGTCTAATGGCGTCGCTGAACAAAAAATTAGAACTCTTAAAGAGATTATGAATGCAATGTTGATTAACTCGGGTTTACCCCAAAACATGTGTCGGGAAGCTGTTTTGACGAACAACCACATTTTAAATAAAATATCACTTAATGGTAAAAATGAGAAACCTTATAAACTTTGGAAAAGACGTAAGCCATATTATAAATACCTAAAAGTGTGGGGGTGTTTGGCAAAGTTCATAGTGCCTGAACCAAAGAAAATGAGAACCGGACCAAAGACGATCGACTGCATTTTTATTGGATATGCATACAACAGTATGACATATCGATTCATAGTACACAAATCAAAAAATACCGAGATTTCTGAAGATACTACAATTGAGTCAAGAAATGCGATATTTCTTGAGAATATCTTTTCGTGTTAGGATAAGGCAAAATCTAGTTCTAACAAAAGAACGTATGAAACTGCAAGTGGTTCAAAACCAAATAGTGATGAACCAAGACGTGGATAAAGGGTAAAGACTGCAAAGTCTTTTGGACCTGATTTTATCACATACTTATTAGATGATGAGCCAAATTCCATAGAGGAAGCTCTATCCAGCCCAGAAGTACCGCTCAGGGAAGAAGCTATTAATAGCAAAATGGAATCCATACCTAAAAATCACACTTGGGAATTACTTGATCTACCACCTGGTTGTAAGCCCCTGGGTTGTAAGTGTATCCTGAAAAAGAAATTGAAAGCAGATGGAACTGTTGATAAGTTTAATGCTTGTTTGGTTTCCAAAGGGTTTAAATAAAGAGAAGGTTATGATTTCTTTGACACATACTCATCGGTAACGAGGATAGTATCCATTAGAGTACTTCTTGCGATTGTTGCTCTGCACAATCTAGAGATTTATCAAATGGATGTGAAAACTGCATTTTTGAATGGGGTATTGGAAGAAGAAATACATACTAGTGCAAAAGAGTCGATTAGAGGCTCTGCATAAGTGACGGTTCAAAAAGGAACCGCTGTAAAAAGTTCAAAGGCGGCGCTTATTAGCAAAGAACCGTACTTTTAAAAATTAAAAAAAAAATTAAAAATCCCGTCTAGGTGGCGGTTATTGAATGCCAACCGCCACCAATAATAGTAAAAGAAGCGGTTGCTTTAGGAAGCATCACCAAAAAAATGACTCGGTGGCGGTTCTTTAATGAAGAGCCACTTATACAACGCTATCAATACTGCGATCGGGTGGCGCTTATTTGGATAAGCGTCACCAATAAGTCCGGCCAGTTTTGGTGTTGGTTTTTAATAGAAACGATACCTGAAGTTAACTAATAGAGGTGGTTGGTAATTACAACCGCCACTTATGACTCAAATAAAATCAAAAACAGCGGCCCCAAATCCGAAACCACATCATTTTCATTTTAACTTCCTGACACGCATATTTCTCTCTCTACAAACCAGCTATGCAAATTCTGGTTTTCGATCTCGCGCCCTACTTAGAATTATCTAGAAAACAGGCGAGCCCCGACAAAGAGAAGCTCGATACGGAGCTGAAGAGTTTGTGCGATGAGGTCAACCGACCATAAGAGAGACCGGAGCTTTACTAGTCAAAGATCCACGGTGCACTGCCTAAGACAACGACCGATTCCTCGATATGATGGAGAGGTTTTTCGAAATGTCCGACGATTTCAAGCGCCACCAAGAGCATCCGCAGCTCCATTATCAGGTCTCTCTCACTTCTCGATTTTGTAATTCGAGGCTTGATTGGTGTAATTAGGCATTCTAAAGGGTCATTGTTTAAGTGATTTTACCAAAAATTGACCTTGAATTCTCTATTTACTTGTTTTTGTTGGGATTTAGTTGTTTTAGTGATTGTCTGCATTTCACCCAGAAATCAATTCATGCGTTTTTACATACATTTTCCTCAGTTAGATTAGGGCATCGATAAATACAGTGTTGGATGCTTACTGTGTATAGGGATGTTGGTGAGCATGGCCCTTTTCGTCTAAGTGGGGATGGTAATTTGGTTCTAAATAACTATAGCTGGAATAGAGGTAACTCATAATGAGCAAATTTTTTATAAATATATTGTGACTGTAAAATCCGATAGTGGTTGATGTGCACTGATCAATCAGGTACAAGAATCGGGTTGAGCCCCATTATGTAGAATCGGGTTTGATTTTATTTTCTCAGTTTCTTGGTTAGTATATCTAAGAATCTGCATTTTATTCGTCCCCAACACAGTTTCTTTCTTGTGAATAAGGTTTGAGTAATTTGATATAAAACTGTTGGATCTGTCAATGACTTGAGATTTTATTCCCCTTGTAAAGAAAATACTTGTCTACTTTTTCCTTAGCTAATATTGCTATTTTCTTACATGAAGATTAGAGTTAAATCCATCGAAATGTCATTCAGAAGCGTCGTTCGTGAGCTAAAATATGGGATCGACAACATGTCTCGGAAAGGTTTCGAAGGCAAGCATTGGCAAAGCCGAACTAGATCATTTATAACACCCAGATGTAGCACCAGCCGACTCAATTGAGCAAGCGCAGTGGGCAAATTTTGCCCCTCGAGTTGCTTTTGGACATAATCTAAAGAGTCAAAGAGAGCGAGACAGCTTGGCCGGCTTGGGCTGTCGTCCTCTTTTGTGCACCGATTTATCGATCTTGTAGAGATATTACCAAAGAGATTGTTAAAACTCCTAAAGAATGTGGGAGGCTAACGTTACCAATTTCGTTAAAGCAGGTATTTTGTTAAACCGTTCTATGTTTTCTTATAATTATTGTGTCGTATAGGGTTTTTATTCATATTCTTTCTCTCTTAATGATATTAGCCGGGGCCTAGAGATGATGATTCCGTGAATGATGCTAAATAATCTCACTGTTGACTTTTTTATTATTATAAATATTATGTAAGTATTGCGTTAAATTCAAAAATGCTGAAGTTATGGTTATGGCACAGGATGAGAGGATTCTAGGGAATCTGTCAATCATTGTTGGATTTTGATCTGAAAGATCTAAGATCAGTGTGCCATGTCCTACTTGTGTTTTCAGATCTTTCTTCATGCTTTTATAGATCACTAATCATTTCTACTTTATATTCAAATTGGATAAAGAACAAGGAAGTGCAAACTGGAAAGAAATATGATGATTGTGAAGCCGAGGGCTGGTCACCCCCTAATTTCTAAACATATTTACTTTATAAGCTCACGAAAAGTTCAATCTAATGTCCCTTAGCACCGCGTCATCCCTTTTTCCCTGCTATACATACTATTTGGTTGCCAAACTAAAAGTCATCACTCTGTTGCTGATGAGCAGCATTTAACATTGCCTCCAGCCTTTTGGAAAGACTAGAGGCTTGGTGTTTTTCAGTGTTTTTTGTTTCTTTCTTTAAATTTTTTTTCCTGATCCAGTTGGAGTTATTAAGTTTTTGATTATTTCTGCAATTTGTACTGGTTTGTTTTTGCCACAGGATGTTATTGACACCACTAAATATACTCGTAATAATTCCCTTCATATTGCAGCTCATTTTGTTAACATATCAACTGGGAAGGTGCTTTTGCCTTGTTTTTATTTTATTTCGTGATTTTTATATTATGTTTGCTGCAAATGCACTTCTCCCTGAGTAAATGGATGATCTTATAATGTCCCCATTCATAGGTTGTCCTCATCGAACTTCTTCCTCCCGCTGCCGTTGCTTTCTTGTTTCTTTGTTCTCAGGTTTTCTCCAAATCTTCAGGTAATTTTTCCCCAACCTTGTGCCCCCATGTAATTTACCTCTTTAAAATATATAATAAGCTGTCTTGGCGATTGACCTGTTTCATTCGTTCAGTTTTTATTTGTTTGCACCTGATTTAGCTCAAGGTTAGATTTAATTTTCAAATTAACAATTTTCATTTTTAATTTAGATTTTGTTTGCATTTCACTATGAGGGACTCAATTCTTGCTCGACACAAGTTATTTGATTTTTTGAATTATTATATATTGAGTCATGATTAAAAAAATTGGTGTGTTTTCTGCGTGAGAATCGAAAGGAAGATTATTAATGTTTCTCTGCGATATTTGGATCAGTTTCTATATCTTTGTGATATGAAATTAACCCATTTCTGTACCAACTCAAGATATGCTTATTGGACTCTATGTATTAACGGGCAGGAATCGTCGAGGTATTTGTGTAAATAGGTATAATCCATGGAATCGCAGAAACTATCAAAATAAAAGAAGTGTCAAAGTCCCGTTGAAGAAAGCTAGAACTACGATAGCGGTGAGCACTCATCTTGGGGTGGGATTACTACTTAGATTTTTTAGTACAAGTAACTACGGGGTTTGCTCCCATCTATATTATATAAAATAGTATATGGACTGTTATTCTATACAACTCTAATGCTAATATGATTATTTAAAACTGTGATTTACTTGTTTCATTCGATCAGATTTTATTTGTTTCTGATTTAGCTTGGTGAAATATCATGATTAACAAAATGGGATAATTGATATGTTGGAACAACTATTCTCAATATTCCATTTATTTCCTATTTGTGTTGGGCCTCTTAGTAATAAGCTGTTTGGGCTGTTTTTTCTGTACAATTCATGCTAATCTTGATTATTTGCTCTTTGGTTGAGTTGAAAAGATCTGCGCTTGATTTATTTGTTTCTGTAGTTGGAAAAGTATTTACATATAATCATGTAATTTTTAATAAATATTTTCCTTTATCCTGGAAGAGAATGGAATCAAAAATCAAGCATGCTATTATGGTGAAGGTGATCGGAAGGACTGGGTCCCGTGGGCAGGTGACTCAGGTGAGAGTCAAGTTTATGGATGACACAAACCGTTTCATCATGAGGAATGTCAAGGGACCAATCAGGGAGGGCGATGTTCTTACCCTAATGGAGTCTGAGAAGGAGGCCCGTAGGTTGTGCTGATTGGCTAGAGATGAGTATGTGTGCTTACTACACAATGTGTTATGTTGTTGGCCTACTTATTATTGTTTTGAACTTTTTCTCATTGTATTAGGAGGCTTGCTATTTTTTTATCTTTGTTTGACATTGAAAGATGTTTCACTTTTGGTAATGGTAGCTAAATGTGATTCAGGTTATTTTTAATATATTAATGGAGCCCTGCTTGCTCCCATCTAATGGTTAAAATTGTCAGATTATTGCTACTTTTAAGTATATTGAATGCTTCTGTTAACATTTGATGTTGATTAATTTTAATTTTCATGAAATATGAATTAAATTGCAATTGTTTAGTATTTATATTTTGGGATGAGGATTGGTAAAATAGAATGGACATTTAAAAATTTTTTAATTATTATTTTAGAATTTAGATGGGTTATATTCAAACCGATGTTAATATTTCTCAGTAATTATTGGTGATGATTCTTAGCTAAGAAGCGCCCCCCGGTGCTATTTTTGGTGGCGGTTCAAGCTAAGAAGTGTCACCCGACGTCATTTTTAAGCGGCGGTTTGAACCGCCACCTGACTTTTTTTGACTTTAAGCGTCGCTGCTATAAGAGGCGGTTTAAAATCGCCTCCAAAGGCTGTTTCGAACCGCCTCTAATTGCCTTTTTTGCATTAATGATGGATCAATCCGAAGTATTTGTAGCACCCTGTGAAGAGTGTATGGAGTTAAGCAAGCTCCAAAACAATGGCATATGAAGTTTGACGAAATTATGATGTCAAACGGATTTAAAATTAATGAATGTGACAAATGTGTTTATGTCAAAGGAACATCAAATACATATGTTATATTGTGTGTCTATATGTGGATGACATGTTGATCATGGGCAGTAATCATGATGTAATCATGAATACTAAGAGAATGTTAAAACTATATATTGACATGAAAGATATGGGAGTTGCTGATGTAATCCTTGGATTAAAATCAATAAAACTCAAGGAATTATTTTGTCACAATCTCATTACATTGAGAAAGTGCTCAAGGAATTCAATGCCTACGAGGGTCCATCTAATAGGATGCCTATTCATCTAAAGATAAATCTTGTAGCTAACAAGTCTGAACCAATTGCCTAGTTAGAGTATGCTCGAGTCATAAGAAGTCTAATGTACTTAACGAATTGTAGACGACCATACTTAGCCTATCCCGCGTATAAACTGGGTAGGTATACAAGTAATCATAGCTACGAACATTGGAATGCATTAAAAAGGGTATTTATGTATTTGAAATACACAATGGACTATGGGTTATACTACTCAAGATGCCCAGCCATACTTGAGGGATATTGTGATGCTAGTTGGATTTCAGATTCAAAAGATTCTCACTCCACTAGTGTATATATCTTATGTATTAGAGGTGGGGCAGTTTCATGGAGGTCTACGAAACAAACATGTATAGCTCGATCCACCATGGAATCCGTGTTTATAGCTTTAGATAAAGATGGTGAAGAAGCAGAATGGCTTCGTAACTTCTTGAAAGATATTCCACGTTTGAGTAAGCCTTTGCCACCTGTGTTGATACATTGTGATAGCCAAGCATCTATTAGAAGGGCATAAAGTTGTATGTATAACGGAAAGTCTCGACATATTCATTGAAGACATGACACCGTTAGACAATTGCTCTCAAATGGAGTAATATCTATTGACTATGTTAAATCAGAGGATAATATTACCGACCCTCTCACGAAAGGGATTAATCGAGATCAAATGAGAAATTTGCTAGAGGGAAAGGGTTTAAAATCCACAAAATTAAAGAATGACCTTAGTGGTAACCCAACCTTGATGAATGGAGATCCCATGAACATGGTTCAAGGGAAAAACTAAACTATGGAAATTCGGTTGAGCACTTGAAACAAGTTAATGTTCGAATTAAATCCCTAAATAGCAATCCAAGTTGATTTACCTGAGAATTATGGTAAGGTTAAAGTATACAGATTTTTTAATGAATCCCAAACCTTTTAAGGTGCAGTATATCAGGATACTTTTGATGGGAGGTCACCTTTATAAGTGTGAAGTGAGGGCCGCTTCAAAATATAAATACTTATAATACAAAAGTGATGTCCATGGCCAAAACGGACATAACTTTAGAACAGAAAGGTGTTAAGATTTTATTGTGTAAGTATAATTGTCTTGATATAAGGGATAGTTCAAAGCATCACGTCCACTATGCATCCAGTATATACGATGGTAGTTACTATGGATGGCTCAAAGCTACAAACTACGGATCACTACTGCAGAACAGGGCTACCACGGCAATTAATCCACGGCGGTTCTGAAGAAATCACCATTAAATATGTTTTAACGTCGGCTTTCCAGAAAACTGACGTTAAATCTAGAATATAACGGTGTTTTTGTTCAAAGTGTCGTAGAACCCTACAATCTACGGCGGTTGTTATAAAACCGCCATTAATTAATTACTAATTAACGTCGCTTCTTAAGAAACCACCTTGATTATCAGGTATTCACGGCGGTTCCTTAAGAACCGACATTAATTAGTTCACATGTTAATTTGTTCGCTGGATTTAACATCAATTCTATTAGAACTGCCGTGAATAAGATGATATTTTACAGTAGTTTTATTAGAACCGCTGGAGAATAGTAGGATGCCATGTCACCGATCCTCGTCTTGCTCAAGCAAAAATTTGGGTCATTGATCCGTGTTTCATCCGACGATCTGCATTCGCCACGTCAAAATAAAAAAAGAATTTGTTTTTGTTTAAAGAAAAAAAAATCTCGCCGCTTTCGTCTTGCTCCTCTCTTTCTCTGTGTCGAAATAGAAGACGATGACCCCCTATTCTCCGACTCAGAATCCGACTCCGACTCCGAACCAGACGACTCCAGAAACCATGTAATAACACAACTTTTCATCTCCCTCCCTGCTTCTCTCATACACCCACCCACGCAAAAAGATTCGAGAATTTGAAATCTCCCGATTAAAGTTCAGGTTAATCATCTCCCTCCCTAAAATTTCACCTAACAAAATCCTGGAAGCCCCCAAAAAATTGAGGTATGCAATCTAATTTCTTGATTTAATTCATTTCGCCATTAAATTTTCCAAGTTTAGGGCTGCCATAAAAATAAACCCCATTCTTTAACAGCATTTCTGGTAATTTAAATAAAATGGAGGCAACTGTCGGTATGGTGTCTGGGTCGCAAAAGAGGAATGAGCTAGTTAGAATTCACCATGATTCTGATAGTGGGGTACGAATTTCTCATAGGTGCATTTGAGTTTTATTTTTTAAATTTATTGTTGTGTATTTTTTTGTTATTTTTTATTTGACTTATTGGATTTGAGTGCTAGTAGTGTGGAAGTGAGTCTGGAGCTTAAGTTTGATCAGCTTATTTTACATCGTCTTAAGCTATTGATTGGTGGGATTTCGATGCACTTTTCTCCTTTTCCTGTAATTCGCTGATCTGATGCCAATTGTATTTTCATGTAGTGTGTTTAACTTTATTTACTGATGTCCAATTTCGTATATTTTTCATTATGTATTTAAGTTGTACAGTGGTCTATGAGGAGGTAACGACCCAAATCTATGATTGACCTGATTAAGATTTTGTACTAATCATTGTAACGCTCATCCGTAATACAACCAAAGCCATTGAAAAATCCGACCGGCGAAATATGTCGGAGATACTTTTGGTGTAGGCCCCAATGGTGACGTTTTTGTTGCATGCAATGAATGTGCCTTTCCCATTTGTCGTGCTTGTTATGAATACGAGCGGAAAGATGGAAATCAATCGTGCCCTCAGTGTAAGACTACGTACAAGAGACACCAAGGTTAGTCTATCTGCACTTAAAATAAATAAATAAATAAATAACTCACAAAGGCATTGAACTTATTAGTCTTGCATATCTTAGGGAGTCCGAGAGTCGACGGTGATGATGATGAAGACGACATTGATGATGATTTGGAGAACGAGCTTATTTATTCTCAAGGAAAAGTTAAAGCTCGATCTCAATGGCATGGAGACGGTGCTAAGATGTCTACGTCTTCAAGACATGAACCTCAGCAACCAATCCCTCCTCTTATTTATTGTAAAATGTATCATTTGTTTTTTTTTTTCATTTTCTCGATGTTTTACGTTTTTATAGGTCTTTGGCGAGGTTCCTCTTTCTATACCAGACACACATTCTGTTAGAAGTACATCGGGACCGTTGGGTCTCGGAGATCATGTTCATGCCCTGCCTTATGTTGATCCTCGCCAGCCAGGTAGACTTGTTATTTATTTTTTAACTTATTTTCTATTACGTCTTTGACTTATTTTTTTTTTTTTTATTTTAATGCAAACAATTGAAGAATTTATTTAATTGTGTAGTGCTTGTAAGAAGAGTTGATCCTTCTAAAGACTTGAATTCTTATGGACTTGGAAATGTTAACTGGAAAGTGAGGGTTGAGGGATAAAAACTAAAACAGGAGAGAAATATAGTGCAAGTGAACAACAAATACAGTGAAGGGAAAGGAGACATGGAAGGTTCCGAGTCAAATGGTGAAGAGGTGCAAATGTAAGCTCATTTTCTTAATCTTTACTTCTGGAAATCAAATGCGGCCTGAAAAATGTGTCCCCAACGATCCCATCATTTTTTCTCTTTCCAACTTAATGTATTCATTGCTTCTTTATTTTTTTATTAATCTCATGTTCTGTGTTAAATATACACCTAGAAGTCGAGTGCGGCGAGAAAATAAGAGCATAATTAATATTTTTTAGCTAAAAGTTAAGATAATTTTTAACCTCTAGAATATGGACATGTTTGGTTAATGTTTAATTTCTGATTAGGAGCCTATTATATTTCGACAAGCCTCATTTGTTTGTTTTTCCACTCATTGATCAAATCAGGTATTGTGCAAAAAATTATATTTTTACCTCATTTTTGTAGGCAAGAAGCTATTAGGAGTAAAGTACATATCTCCAGGGAAGGGTAAAGGGAAACTGAAAGTGAAGTCGTTTATCTTGTTTGAATCAGTGAAATTCAAGGAGGAGCTTGATAATCTTGTAATTCACACTTGCAAGTCGGGTGACAATTTATGTTGGGAGTCAAGATCATGTCAAACTTCGCAGAGTTTTCACATCCGTCTTATTATTCGTATCAAGTGTCCGACTCCTTGCACAACTTATTAATGTCGTGTTTTTTGATTAACTCGAAATGACCTAAATATTTTATGAATATGTATCCTATAGACACTTATTCATTTTAATAGAAAATATGGTTTATTTTTACTAAGAGTATTAGGGTTTTTTATAATTGTATTTGTATTTAATTTGTATTTTCATTTCTTTTTTATTTTATTTTGTTTACTACTTTCTAGAAGGTATTTTCAAGTACCGCCGTAGAATCCACCGTCGTAGACTTTTACGACGGTTCTTGATTAGAGTAGATTTGTCCTTGTTTTTATTATCTTTTTAGTGCGTTTTTCTATTTATTTTTGGTATAAGTTGGACGATTTAAGCTTAATTCCGTATTTTTATAGTTCTGACTTATTTTACCGTATTTTAATCGTAATTGATGCAAATAGGTGATATTTCGTTGTTTTCACCTTACAGCTAAGTAACCGGAAGAGTTTAGCGCGTAAAAGACGAAGTTCAATGCTCAAGAGTAGAAGAACAAGCTTTCCGGTGAAACGAGTAGCAAAAGACCGAGAAATGGAGACAGAAGCTCAGTCGCGTTGAATGACGTGACCGTCGACGCGAGCCATGTTCCGTGTCAGTCGACGCTCAGTCGACGCCCTGCCGACGCGACTTGCTGAAGCGTCGATGTCGACGCACCGATGTCGACGCAACGTCGACGCTACTTGCTGAAGCGTCAATGTCGACGCACCCCGTCGACGCACCCGCCCAGACGATGCGCACACCTACTGACCAGACTTGCCGAGCGTTGCCGACCAAGTCTGTCGAGTCCTGCCGATCACCAGCGCGCGTCAGTCGACGCTACGTCGACGCACCGTCGACGCGACAGCCCAGAATTCGGATTTTAGGGTTTCTTGTGCGCCAAGACTTGCAATATCTATTTAAACCCTCATTATTTCGGATTTTGAAGGGAGAGACACCAGAGAGACGATATCCTAGGGCATTTTAGCATACAACAACAATAATTCCACATCTTATAACAAGATTTGGAGACAAAGATCAAGGATCGAAGAGCGACAAGTCCGAGACTTCAGTTTCGCGTTCGGAACTCAATCTTCAACCAAGATCAACGTTCAAACTCCAGAATAGCTGGAGCTTTTCACTGCTTTCCTTAGTTTCAATAAGTATTCTGAATTCTTAGATAATTTTGTAGTTAATTGTTTAGATAATTTCTTAGTTAATTCTAGTTTTGATAATTAGTTTAATCATTTTTATGCTTGGATATTGGATATTGGTTAATTTAGTTAATTTGTGCGATTTGATTTATGCTTAGTTATTTGTCAATCTTAGATTATTATGATTCATTGCTTGGTGGTAATTTCTTGTGTTCATGCTCTTTGACTCGTTAATTAGTTTTAATCTTCGGTTGCGTATTATTGATAGATTAATTATTGCTCGTAGTTGATAATCTAGTTAGAGTAATTATTTTAATTAGTTTTAGTTTAATTATTGCTTTAGTTCGTAATGATCAATTCAACATCTTTTAAAACCCCAATTGTATATGTATTTTATTTTAGTTCATAGATTGAGAAAAACATCGAAAGGACCGAACAGTTGTTTCCTCGAGAGATACGACTCGAGTCAAACTCATCACCCTACAGTTACCTCGTACACTTGCGAGCAAACTGACGTGCTTTTAAATTAATTATTAAAAACGGGGTGCACAAAAGTTTGAGTCAGTTCTTAAATCACCGTAAAAATCATCACTTTCTACGGCGATTCTTGAAAAACCTCCGTAAAAAGCCCCACTTTCTACGGCGGTTTTAGAACAACTGCCGTAAAAAGATTTTTATGCAGTAGTGTATCATGTACAATAATGTCTTATGATGACTCAGCACACGACTCAGCATAAACACATTCATGGATTTTCACTCATGTGGGGTATTGTTGAAAAATTAGTTTTGTTGAGGCTAATTTTGATGGCTAAATATTTAATTCATGTAGAATTAAATATTATTCTACTTATTGAGTAGATAATCGTAGTATATTTATTTTATCAAAACTGAATTTCGGCGATTGAGAAATAAATTATGTAAGTTAGCCATTTGAAAAGAGGAAGTGTATAAAATCCCACATTGAAAATGTAAGGGAAGCTTATAGGCTTTATAAGTTAAGAGGAAGTTATATTGAGTATCATGTGATTAAGCCCATACACTAGTTGGTTGTAACCGTGGACCTGGGCCTTGGCCTTGGCTTTGAATCTTCAACATTGACTTAGGACTTTGGACTCTTTGGTTCCTGGGCCATGAGCCTCTCTTGGGCTATATGAGATTGGTTTTGAACCAATTCAGTTTTGTTTTTTGGACTCTCTAAAGGAGAATGGGCTCGACCCATTAAGATGCCCAAGCATGAGCCTCTCTTGGGCTATATGAGATTGGTTTTGAACCAATTCAATTTTATTTTTTGGACTCTCCAAAGGAGAATGGACTCTACCCATTAAGATACTCAAGTCTTTTGGTCTGGGTTTGACCCATAACTTTTCAATTTCACCAGCAGCATTTGAGGAGTCTCAAAGATGTGATAATGGAGGTAGTGGTTGTAGTGGAGAATTAAAGCCACTAGCTACCCCATCCTTTTCAAATTCTCAACCCTTGCAGGTGAAGTCCATAAATAGATTTAGAAGTTTTAGGCAGAATACACTGAATCAACTTCATTTTGCATATTTTCCGCACTAAAGCCTCAATCAAGCATTTGTTTTAAAATTTTGTGCTTGGTTTTATACTTTTCAAGTTCGTTAGAATTTTGAAGTTTCGTGTGCTACTACTTCATATATGTTAAGTCGTTGTATCTTTGGTAACATTACGTCAGTTCTGTCATCACTAAGTTGTTAACTTTTTGTTTTATCTGTTTTCCAGTTTTGATTTTAGCTTTCGTAAGAATTGTAGTACAGTTCAGTAGCAATTTCCTTTTCGTATTTCTATTTTATAACAGAACTTTTTTCTTTTTTTATCAACTTGGCATATACAAGATGAATCTTGCTTTAAATATTTTTAAATGAATTCTCCATATCTTGACTTTTTTCATGTATAGACATGACTCATTACATAACAATAATTTTTATAATTTATGAATGGTAAGAAACTCATTATGTTGAAGTGATTAGTATGTAAAATATAAATGCATACCTCATGGGATTATTTTGATTTTGAACTTCGATAAAATTAAATATGGAATGAATGCTTTCAAGATTACTGTATATAGCAACATTTGCTTTCAGCGTCGACCTTCCCCTATTTTTATTTTTTAATTAGTTTATCTTTTTCTAAATCTATTGTAGTTGATGCCACAGTGTTCATTCTAATTAATGTTGGGTTTGCACTTGTATTTGCGCGGTTTCCGAGATAGTAATAAAATATATTATTTTATGAGATCAACTCAATTAAAGAATTATTGAATCGTAATAATATTTTATAAACAACATGTTTATAGCCAATAAAAATACCAAATCATATTATATTGTGTATTTTTGTGTAATTTAATTAAATAAAGTGGTCAAATTATTGAGAAAAAGTGAAAAATTTGATATTGTTGATCTCGAAATGAAATAAATAATGAAAAAAAATTAAAAAATCGTAATAAAAATTAAAATAACATATGAGTCATTATATATATACAATATTAATTTTTATTATTTTAATATTAATTAGAGTATCTATCCTAATCATGTTAAGAATATTTCTACATAATTAAAAAAGAAAACTAATCCTAGGTGGCTTTTTAATTAAAAAACCAAATCATCGTTAATATGAATTAGGGTATTTATCATAATTTTGTTAAGAACATAACTTAAAAAAGAAAATAATCCTACGTGGCATTACTCATCTTTTTTTCTCTCTCCAGACCTCTATATAGATATAGATATAGAAATAGATATAGATGTTTGAAATAATTCCCAAAATTTCTTTTAGGCAAATTATCAAATTTCATACTTAGGATTTATTTTCAAATTGTAAGAACTATATTGCAAATGTTTTCCAAGTTATCAAGTTCTAATTGCTCTGATTTTTCAAATCGCAATCACAATTATAAGGTACAATGAATTTTGACTATTCGATTATCTTGATATTGAAATTTTATTTATCAACTTAACATTTACAAGATGAATATTGCTTTAAATATTTTTAGACGAATTCTCCAGATCTTGACTTGTTTCATGTATATATATGACTCATTACATAACAATAATTTTAATAATTTATGAACGGTAAGTAACTCATTATTATTGTTTTAGTGTATGGTAAGTGTTACGGTTTAGTAGTATAAAAAGTCTTGCCATGCCCGCATCAATGCACCACAACAACATCAACATTTTCCTTGGACTATAGTTTGTTTTCTACTAGTAGCACCATGTTTACTTCTCAAATTTCTCGGGTTTTCAATTTTTTGACTATATTAGCTACTTTATTTTTACTAACAGATCACTATTGCTTTTGTTTAAGTGTGCAATCAATCAATGGTTCAATTGATAATGGTTTCTCCCGAGCAATAGGAACGTGGTATGGACCCCCAGAGGGGGCAGGAAGTACCGGTAATTTTAATAATTATAATATTTAGTTCTGAGAAATTAAGATATTCAATTCCCTGAATAGTCACTTTCAATTTTTTTAAGTCATGACATTTAGTCCAGTTTTGGCATAAATTGTGTGAAATTATCGAAATTTGATGTCTAGTACCGCTAGACAGGTCGTGCATCGATTTTTCTATAAAATCAGACAAGGCTCCATTATGGAGCCTTATAAATGACATGACATTCATCACTCCATGTATATATAAAAAAAAAGAAAAAAAATAATTAGGGAGCTTGAGTTTTAACATGTGGCCCGCCATGTTATATATATAGCTCTGGTTTTATAGAAAAACCGGGTCATATGCATTGCAAGTTGGTTTGAAAGTTTTTTCAAAGAGGTTAGATGCCAATTTTTGTGCGCCTAAAATCAAAAAATCCCTCAACTTTTTTACATGTACCCCTCACTGATATTTTCAGTTCCTTATATCCACTACTACAAACTGCAATTGTTTCATTAAAGATAGAAATAAATAATATCCAAGTTTTAAAGTTATATTTTGACCAAAATTAAAGTTACTATGTAGAGAGTTGAATTTTTATATACAAGTTGCAGGACAAAAAAGTTTATTTTTACGATCTTTTCTACATTTTTTCAAATATGAAACAATTGGTTATAAATAATAAAATAATATAAATAATAATAAATTTCTATATATGCACTTGAAGGCGGAGCTTGTGGATTTGGAGAAGATGTGGCGAATCCACCTTACAATGGGATAATATCTGCAGGGAACCCATTTTTATATCAGTCTGGAAAGGGATGTGGGAGCTGTTATCAGGTACAATAATATTATTTTCTATTTAATTGAAATTTTCATGTATGATGAGTGACATATTTATCTCTATAAGTATCTTGTGAAGTGATTATTGTCATGTACATATAAAGTGATGACACATTTGACCATATAATAACTTATGTTAAAAAAAATTCCAAAAAATCTGGAATTTTATTTTATTTTGGTTTTGAAAATTTGACTCTCGTAACTTGTCCTTTTTGTTGTCTATTGTTCTTGTTCCCACGAAGATTATTGCATGCATTTGGTACCAATATTGCACGCAATAAGAATTCATGAGGCTAAAGTTGCAACAAAAATCAAAATAAGTGGTACCAAAATTGCTACAGTAATATTACAATATCATATATGCTACACCTTTAGCTTGCACAAAAATAAAACTCTCACAAAGATAAACACACTCCTTTCACACACAAGTATATATATGTGTGTGTGTGACAAATAAACTTACACGAGAAACCTACAGACTAAGATAACTAAAGAATAAGATAACTAAGAAATCTGACGAAATCAATATATATTCTTTGTTTGTCAACATTGTTGTATCGACAAATTTAACCTTTTTTTTTTAGGTTCTGTGCACAGAAAATCAATATTGTTCCGGAAAACCGGTCACTGTAACAATTACGGACGAATGTCCAGGATGCGATGGTAATGTTCACTTTGATTTGAGTGGTAAAGCTTTTGGATACTTAGCCAAGCCAGGCCAAGCAGATAAATTGCGAAATGCCGGAAAATTTAATATCCAATATCAAAGGTACTCAACTTTTGTTTTGTTTCATCCCTTAAAAACCATTTGATTAATTATTTTCGACAAGAGTATCATGTTCGTTTGCGTGTGTTCAAATAATGTTTTTTTTTTAAATAACTCTATTATTTAAATCATATATTTTAATTTTTTACCATACTTTTGAGGCTTATAATTTATTTTGGTACGAATTTCAACACTTTAGGTTCATTAAATATTGTTTATTTTTATGGAATCGGAAGAAAACTAATATTATTTTCTTAAAATGAAACCATATCGACCATGAATTTAAACATGTGGGCAACTCTTAAATGTTTATATTTAATTTATCGTCACATACTTCAGTAGTTTCTTAAGACAATAAGTATTTCTATCCACCAAAGGAAGGAAATAATGCATGTTTAACTAATTAGTCATATTCTTGTTTCGCAGGGTACAATGTCAATATAATGTAGGCATAACATTCAAGATCGATTTAGGATCCAATCCTTACTATCTAGCTTTCGCGATAGAGTTTGTGAGTGGAGATGGCGACATTGGTTCTGTTGAGCTATCGTCTCCGAATTCCAAAGGATGGTTAGCTATGCAACAGTCTTTTGGTGCAACTTGGAAAACTCAACTTAATGGGATAAAAGGACCTTATTCCGTAAAAGTAACAACTATCGAGTCTAAGAAAATAATATACGTGTCAAATGTGATTCCAGCTAATTGGGCTCCTGGGCAAAAATATCATGGATGAGTGAACACTTTTGTACTATAAAAGTAGGGTCTACGACAATTAGATTCCGTACAATTATTTCACTCCATGGTATCATCGTTGAATGACCCTAATACCTGTGCATTATCTAAATTGTTAGCATGGGATATTTAGTGTTTTTTTCTATTTAGGTCAATAATCCAATCCTAAAATAAATACTTTTGGTGCGGCACTTTACATGTCGGTCTAAAATACTAATAGACATGTAAGTTTTTTATATTATATGAAGCCAGTGTTTTATGTTTTTCTTTGATAAGTAATATTTCATTTGTTAGTGGAGCACGAGTGCCTAACCATTTACATACAAACTTGTGACATTATAAAATATCTACACACACTAGACTCAAGGAGCCAAATCTGAAATAAGCAAGTACACTTAATTTAATTTCTTAGTTGTTAACCAAAGCAAAGTCGTGAAGAAAGTATATTTATGAGAATAATAATCTGTTGTTTCTTATTAATCAATCGCATAGCATATATATATATATATATATATTTTATATATAAGATTATTTTTTCTTTTGCCCAATGAAATGACAAAATATATAAGATACAAGATTTCCTAATATCTAAAAATATGAACAGATATATAAGGTACAAAAACTCCTAATATAATATTTCTCAATATTCCCCCTCAAGTTAGCATGCAGATTACAAATGCCCAACTTGTGCAGAAAAAACTCAAATCGTCGTTCGCCCAATGCCTTTGTAAAAATATCCGCTAATTGCTTATATGTTGGAACATACGACATGCAAATAAAGCCATCAAGAAAAAAGTCACGCAAAAAATAACAATCAACTTCAATATATTTCGTGCGCTCCTTGAAAACCAGATCCTGCACGAGATGCAACGCAGATTGGCTATCACAAAATAAGTATATGTAATATACATATTAATTATTTATGTAAATATTCTTTTGGAAATTATGATTTATGTAAAGAAAATATTAAATATATAGAAGAATTATGTGTAATAATAAATAAAATATGAGAAAAATAAAAATAATATAATTTTWTTTGAAGAAAATATAAAATATAAAAAATTATTTAAAACAAATATATAAATATATGTAAATAATTAGTTAATAAATTTGAATAATCCAAAAAAAAATAAAATAAATATATATATATATATATTTATATATATATGTATATTATTGTGAAAAATAAAAAATACTACAATAATGAAAAAAGAAATACTAAATAAATGAGGCATTGTATTAAAATTTTAATTGAGGGCCTTTGTATTCTATTTTACTATAGTTATTTTTTTAAATCAGCCCGGTAATTGACTCAAGATAGCCAGTGGGTAATTAACCACCAAGTTATCGAGTCAGTTGATGAACCCGATAATAAATTAAAATTTATATATAGATTTCAGTTTATACGAAAGTAATTATATAACCGAGTAATAAGTCATTTATGTGTGGATTTCTAACATTAAATACTTAAATTCATAATAATTAGTCACAAATTATTAATATACAAACGTTCATAAATAATTATTTAGTTAAAATTTTTAAAATAATGTATTGAATTCTTTATATTT
>BMAC01000257.1:119464-134079 GCA_014905375.1 Phtheirospermum japonicum | reverse complement strand
GAACCTAGATTGTTTGTGGGTGAGAGGTAAGGATGAGCCTATATTGTTTCCTTTTCAAGATTAAAAAAGTAAAAATCCCAAATCAAACAATTCTCCCTCTTAAATTTTGCAGTGTAGACTATAATTTTCCAAAAATTATGAGAAGTAGTATGTAATTCTCAAAATTTGTTAATTTTATGAATTTTTCAAAATTTTCTCAAATTTTGCTAAATAGCATGTAATTTCCAAATTTTGCTAAGGCGGTACGTAATTATTCAAAATTCGCCAAGTAGAAAGTAGTATGGAATTTAATGGTGGCGACTGACGGAGATGGTAGGTGATTTTTTTAAATGGTATGTAATCTTGCCAATGTATTATGAAGTCACACGTTGTAGTATCAAAATTTAGGAAGTAATATGAAATCACAAAGTGTAGTGTAAAAACTTAGGAATTAGTATGAAATAATACGATGTAGTATAAGATTTTGTAATGTAGTACGAAATTGATTAATAAGGGTATATTAATATTCTTGTATAGTACTTGTATTAATTGGGAAGTTAACATTTGAATAGACTATTTAGAATAAACATTTTTCTAATGATTTATATGAGAATTTTCCCTTTAACTTAATGGTATATACGTTTGTTTATATCTTCAAGATAAAAATATCATTTCAACTAAATTTTCAGTTTCTATTCTCAAAAGGCTCATATATTAAGTTTTTTTTTTAAAAATGAGCCTTTTAGACCTAAACAATAAATCCAAATGTCTATTTAACAAAACAACCAAATTAGAAGATCCTCCATTTTGTTAATAGTGTTAACTATTAATGCTGAGGTGTCAAAAGGAGAGCGTTACGGGGCTGATGTGGACCAGTTAAATTTCTCCAAATATGACGTGTCGGACTGTGGTTTATAGGAGGTCTATTTTGGGAGAAGGCCAAAATTTCGACCAGGTATAAATAACAACTTTTTTTTTTATTTATGTTAGTTTCACAAAGTAGGGTTCTCCATTTTCTGTTCGAGTCTGTTTTCTTCCGCCGAAAGAATCATCAAAATTTCACTACTTTTTTTTTTCGAAATATATATTTTTTAATTGACATGATCCTATTCAGTTTTCTCTCTTTTTTCGCCGATATGTTGTTTTTTCGGATCTATTTTTTCTCCTTTTTCTATATAGATTTGTTACCGATCTATTATTGTATATATTTGCAAAACAGATTCACGGTTTTAATTTTTACTTTTCACAAGTTTTGATTCAATATCTATCGGGAGTTTTCCCCCAAAGTTTTGATTTTTCTTTGAATCCATGAGAATTCGATATTGTCGATGGTATTTGTAATTGTAGAAATCTGTTTAAGATTTACTACCCAGATTCGTGTTTTTTTGGCAGATCAATTATTTTTTGGATTAATTCTGGAGGATCAATTGTTTTTTTCATTTTCAATTATCATTACAAATCGGGTTTCAAGTCAACTCACCCGCCCCCTTATCTCTTATCTACAGAATTCTCAGAAATTCGCTCCAACTTTCGCATCTTCCAGGATTTTAATTCTCGCAATTCTTTTCTTTTAAAGCCATATACGAATAGGTGGTTTTTGTCCCAACCCACACGCAAAACCCTAAATTTCTCTTCAAAATATCTGAATTTTGGAACGGAGATCCAAATCCCTAAAAATATCAAAGCCACAAAAATCGCATTGCCATGGCGGATAGTGTTTTGCCAGAAGAAATAATGCTCTTCATCCTCAAGCGCCTCCCCGTGAAGTCAATACTCCGATTCAGATCCATTTGCAAGACCTGGCGCGATCTTTTTCTCTCCCGCGAGTTCATGAATATGCATCAAGGTCAGTATTCTAGCGACCCAAAGAATCAATCAATCGTTATCCACAATTATGCTGGCAAAATGTCTTTGTTCGAAATCGAGTCCGATGAAAAGAAATCCACGATTCATGGCCACTGACATCCCAAAATCCCCCCGTACGAATGTTGTGGGGTGTTGCAATGGATTGATTTACTTGGGCCGCCCGCATCTCGGCCCGGGTAATATTATTTTATGGAACCCTGCTATGAAGTTGTTTAAGTTTGTAAAAAACTCAGCAAACGAGGACATTACGGATATCGAAATGATGTCACTAGGGTTTGGATATGATGCTGAGGGGGATGATTATAGAGTGGTGAGAGTTGTTTGTTTCATTGGAGATGATGTGGACGTATGGGTTGAGGTGTACTCTTTTAATACATATTCTTGGATAAAAATTGAGCTGGGTTTTCAATTTAGAGTGTTTTCGACCAAACACACTGTTATCGTTAATAGAAATCCGTATTGGGTTGCGGTTGTTGAGGACGACGGTTTTATAAATGAGGTTTTGGTGTGTTTTGATGTTAGGAGAATGGTGTTCAAGGCTGTGCCTCTGTATAGCCGTAATCTTGATGTTTTGTTGTTGGTTTCGCTTTTATATTTGATGTAGAATAACGATTGGATATGGTAAATTGATTTGTGCATTAGTGTCGATATCAATTTTATTTTTCTATTGGTTTCGCTTTATGCACAGAGTATTGTGCATTATTTTCCAGAAAAATAATGGCATGAAATTTAGCTTATGTGCTTTTTTGTTTTTAAACGTTTTTTTCCTGATGAACCTAAATTTATATTGAATGTGGTGATCAAAAGTTATTCATGCAGTATTAAAAACAATTGGTTCTTTTTTGACCAAGGGGCTGAGAAGCTGTTGGACCATATGAAGTGGTTACTCAGTCTGTTTGGTAGCAATTTTAATGTACAATTTCTGGTGAGATTGCATTAGGTACTTAACAAAACCAATCATTACTTTCAATTACGAGTTACAAATGAGAAGTTATCACTATTGGGCAGGTGAACTTTGGTGAACTGAATTCCTTTTCGCATAATTTTGACATTGTATTGCATTCAGCTAGCGCAAAATATTCTAGAGGCGAGTTGCTATGGCTGAAGGAAACGAGCAACTCAAACTTAAGTTTAGAATATTTGATAGGGTGCATATAGGTCATGCGTCCTACTCATCGTCGACTACAATTGCAACTCTCAAGCAACAGATCCTTTCTGAGTGGCCTCAAGGTTGCTATTTGGCTACACATTGTCAAGTCTTTGCAGCTTAAAGCCTTCAGAAAGACACTCATGCGATCGCTCCAAGATAGTGAAAGCCCTGTAAGTGAATAAGTTATTTCAATTCGGGCTTAAATATTCTTAGATTATGTACGTTAATAGCCTAAATATTTAGATTGCTCCTATTCAATTTTATTTTTTTAATTTTGTTTTCGATATGCGAGGGCTCAAAAGGCTAATACCCCACATTTGGCGAGCACTAAAGGTTTGCATCTTTGATTTTCCAAAATTCCAAAATTATTAGCACTAGATTTATTTACTTTAATAAAAAGTTCATTTGACCATTTTATTTGTTTTTTTCTAGAAGATGATGTTATCTCGCCACCGAGCCAAACAACTTCTATCAAAATCCAATTCTCAAATGTCGTAAATTCACTTGCATTGTGACAGAAGGTATTTTAATAACTTTCTTAATCTGCATAGTGTTTGTTTCTTTTTTTAATTGAGATAATCATGAAAACCACCCCTGAGGTTTAACTTAATTACAAAAAGGCCGGTTATCTTTTTAAATTAAAAATATCCCATTTACGTTATTCTGGATTTTAAAAATTAATTCGATACTTTATTTTCTGCAAATTGTTTTTCAGGTTTGTACTGCAATTTTTTTATTCCTTTTTTTTAATTTTAGTTTTATGTACATTATTTGTGTTATGGGTTTAAATCTTCCCCTGATACATACTTTGATCTTTGTCGATAAATTAAAATTTTCCGGTTAGATTAATTCCAAGTTGGTTTTGCTATGGTGTGATTGTACGTGATTGCGCTATACATATTTTTTTAGCATATGCCTCAGTCTAAGAATAGAATTCGTAATTGAATGAAAAGTTTATGTTTACATTAATTAAACATAAGACTTGAAAATCTTTTGAATTTAGCACATTATTTGGGAGAAACTGTAACTGCAGCTTATTTGTAGTTTTTATTTTACTTTTTTAGAAATGTTATTATTGTTTGTAATTTACTTTTTGAAGTTAGATAATTTTAGTTCGAGTAGTGTGAACCAGGTTTGGCAGGAGGGCCCGGTTTCGGGAGATTCTCCGGGGATGCATTTGACGACGGGGGCTAATGTTCTGTCGATGGGGAGCTTGGATTTACTTTCGGTCAAGACGGGGTCTATTAGAGGAGGTAGGAGGTGTGGGTTCAAGATTAAAGAAAAAGAATGTGAGTCTTTTTTTTTTTGTTTTTAGTAGATTCATTAATTTTAGTTATATCAAGCAAGTTATTTTAGTTATTTTTTTTCTTCATGTTGTGATTGTATGATTCATAGAAATATTTAAGTTATTTTGTAGTTTTGTTGTGTTTATGTTCCTGAGAGTGAAATTAGAGCTAGAGGATTTTGAAAGTTAGCGGAGTCTTATAATAATTACGTCAAACTACAAGGGTATTTTTTATAATTATCCCTTTTTATTGAGTAAATACAATGTTCAACGATATTTTTGAAAGATAAGTGGATAATTTTATTAGCTTTTTTAATTTTGAAATCCAAGTTATTAACTTTTATTAGCCTTTTTAACTTAAAAAATATTTTTAATTAGCTTTTTTAACTTTTAAAAAATATTATTAACTTTTTTACCTTGTAAACTTTTAAAAAATATTATTAACTTTTAATTAGCTTTTTTAACTTTTAAAAAATATTATTAATTTTTTAGCTTCTAAACTTAAAAAAAAGTGATTTTAAACTCTTTTATCTTATTTTGTTGGAATAATGAAACTTTTTAATCATGCTATGCGGCTACTTAAGGCTAAGTTCTCTTTTAGCTAATTAATTTTGTAGAAATAATATTATTAACTTTTTTAGCTTCCAAACTTAAAAAAAAAGTGATTCTAAACGCTTTTGCTTATTTTGTTAGAATAATGAAACTTTTTTATCCTGCTTATGCGGCTACTTAAGCTAAGTTCTCTTTTAGCTTATTAATTTTGTAGAAATAATATTAATAATTTAGTTTCTAAATTAAAAAAAAGTGATTCTAAACTCTTTTAACTTATTTTATTGGAATAATAAAACTATAAGAAAGCACTTGCGTTATCGACTAGAAGTTTGAGCACTTATATAATATCTATTAAATTTAATGATGAGAATGTCTCACATATATTTCCATTTTTTAGGGTAATATTACAGCTACAATTACATATTATAACAAGGTATGTTTTTTTTTTTTTGTTTCCGGATCTGTTTTCAGTATACAAGTATTTTTGTTTCTGATAGCAGACTTACATACTTGGCACTTGATATTCATGATATTAATGCATTGGCTGTCTTTGTGGATCAAATAAGATGATCCATCTTTCTACATAAATGCTGATGTTGCTTTTGTAGATGAATGCCATCTTGATGTCGACACGAAAGTAGAGACAATTAGAAGTCACTTATTTACATATGTAAATTGCAATCCTCCAGATTTATTTATGTTATAATGTAATCTGTAAAAATACGGGCAATTGGTCATATTAAATTGTATTTGAAACTTAGCTCAAATACATATGGAAACAAGAATTTCGAAACATGTTTAATGGAAAGGAAATTAAATGAAAAATAAATTTAACAAGTAATCCTGAATTTACATATGCAAACAAGAATTTCGGTCTTAATTATATCTTCTACCTCTCGAATGAATATGATAAGCTTATAAAATATAAATTTGATCTCTCTCAAGGGGTCCTTAATATTTTCACAATTTCGGTTATCTTCGGGTTTAAACGTCACATTAAGGGTAATTTGCTATATTTAACAACTAATCCCGTGGACTGCATGCATAAATACATTTGAACATTATTCATTGTGAAAAAGATGTTATGTAAATAGAAATATAAAAGAACTTGAACGATTTTTATATTGGAACGAGACACCACATAAGTTTAAAATACAATTATACTTTAAGGTTTTTTATTTGATTTTTATAGCTATTACAAATCTTTCAAAAGTGTCATTATAAAACTTACGTATAATGCACAATTTCGGTCTTTATTTCACAATATTGATAGTTAAGATCATAAAGGGTTGAAAATTCTTTGTTGCGACGAAAATGCTATCATTGTAAACAAAACAACTAATGTATCATAAAAGATTCAAAATTTAAACTGAAAAAATATTTTTTTTTCTTTTTGATATAATAATTCACATTCTTAATTATTTTTTGATAAATTTCATTTTTTTTATATTTTTTATATGTGCCCGCGAGAATCGCGGGTTTTCACACTAGTTTAAATAGTTAATTCTCTAATTTTGGTTCAAACCTCTAATTTATCTTCAAACCTCTAACTTTCAAATACAAAAATTATATAAAGATAATGGCATAGCCAAAATTTAATGTGCCTTCTAATTGTGCTTGCCAATTGAAAATAAGAACAATTATAACTTCATAACTTTGAAAATATTTTCAATATAGTATTTACAATGTGATAATAAATCCTAACTGAGTATGCAATTAGATATTTTCCATAATATAAAACTTCAACAATTATTTCTAACATTTAAACCCAATAAATATATTGTGCTTGAATTACATATTTCACTAAGAGTATCTTTATCAACCATTAGACATTAATCTCATTATTCAGTTTTTTAATGTGACACATTAGCGAAAAGATAAACCTTACCCTATAAATATAAATCTCAACTATCAATAAACTTACAAATTAGTTTTATGAGTCTCACATGTTTCGCTTGCCATTTATATTTAGTTTAGGGAAATGAAAATTGCCTCATAATAATATGACATATTTTTTCCTTTGCCTTCTAAAATATAAAAATTTCTAAAATGCATCCTGAATAAGACTGGCATCATACTTTCAGTTTTCCTGCAAAAAATTGGCCAAAAAAGTTGTACAACAACAGGAAAATTGATGTTGAGGTTTTGGAGGTACTATCGGCGGTAATTCAGGGTCAGAAATTTTGCGTGGCGGCTCGAAAAAATAAGAAGAATCATGTTGGAAGAAAGAAAAGTAGAATCAATTAGACAGAAATTTAGAATCAATCACATAGACAAGAATCAATCAAGATCCCTGAAGATAGTTTACTGATTATTCCATTTCCTAGTACAAATCTTTTCTAACCCTATATAAAGGGGTCGTGTCTGTAATTATTTGTAGAAACACACAAGAAAATGAAACACATTATATTTATAATGATAAACCATGTTTTAACATGGTATCAGAGCAGGTGATGATTCTAAGATCTCAGAACTGGATCATCATCGTTCAAATACCTTTCTCGACCTATTTTTGAAACTGATAGTAGCCTTCCCATTTCTTTTTTTTCCTGAAAAAAAAACAAATCCAAAATGTCAGACAAAATACAAACAACCAACACAACTTACACAACACAGAATGAGTTAACTCTACAAATTGCAAATCTAGTGCAAAATTCCGACAATGTTACACTCGGATTCAAACTGGATGGAAAAAACTACCCACTGTGGGCTCCCCTCATGAGGGTAGCCATAGGAAGCAGGGGTAAGTACAACCATATCACAGGACAACCACCACCACCAAATGAAACCGATCCAACCTACTACCAATGGGAAGAAACATATTTGTCTGTTTTCTCATGGCTCATACAGAACATGGAAGGAGATTAGTAACAAATTTCTCTCAACATCAGACCGCCAAGGCCGTATGGGATAGCCTGGCGATCACATACGGGAGTGGAGCAGACCCGTTCCAAATCTATGACTTAGAAGTAAAAGCCAAAAAAGTCAATCAAGGACAACTTATACTAGAAGATTACTGGAATCAATTACAATCCATATGGCTCACCATCGACCAAAGAGAGCCGAACCCTCTTGGATGCTGTGAAGGAGTCAAAAAGTACCAAATATTAATCGCAAACTGCCGATTATGCCAGTTTCACTCCGGATTAGATACCAAGTTTGATGGTATCCGGAGAGATATCCTCAAGGAAAAATCGATTCCCTCAACCGAGTCAGCGTTCTCAAAAGTGAGAAGGGTGGTCGGCCGATTACAAATTCTACAACCAGAAACCAACCCCGCCGATTCGGGCATCACATCATTGGGAGGAGTAGGAGCCGGATTCAGAGCTCGTACTACCGCACCACGGCTAGAGGGACACCGATAGCCAACCAAAGGACCTCAAACACGCTCTGGAAACCCGTCATCACGAGGGAAAGTGTACAAATTGAAGATTTATTGTACGGACTGTGGGATGCAGAAACATACTAAGGAGACATTCTTCCAACTCGTCGGCTATCCCGATTGGTGGGAAGATAACCATAATGTCCTACAGAAAAAGGGGAAATTGACGATTGGATTAGATAGCCAAGAGATGGTTGGAGCAGCGATAACGTTAAGTAGCCCGAAGGCGGACAAAAAGGGGAATACGTGGGATTGTTACGAGAGAAGGGAGAGGACAACAGGTATAGGGTTTGGTAGGAGTGCGGCGGATTGTTACCAGAGAGGGGAGAAGACAGTAGGTATAGGGTTTGGTGGTTTGCCACTAAATTCTTCTCTATTCTCTTATTTGCAATTTAGTCCCCCAACTCATATTAAAATGCTGAACCGACCCCATGTTTTGCAAAACAGCCCCCAACGTTTACATAATTCTAAAATTAACCATAGATTATGTAAAAATGTGCTGAACCGAATCTATGTTTTGCAGAATCGCCCCAGATTTTTTGCATAATACTAAAGCTGACCATATATTATGTAAAAATAATCCCTTAAATATTCCCACTACATACCAAGCCCGGAAACTGTGTGATAAAAAGGATAGGGATAATGGATGGATCTTTGATTGTGGAGCCATAAATACAATGATATTTGACAAATATGATATTCTTGAGTCATCAAAACCATTCCGAACACATGTTCAAACTGCATTGGTGACTTAACTCGAGTGGAAGAGGTTGGAACTATAGAAATTTCTCCCACTTTACGACTTTTAAATTGTCTGTATGTTCCGTCACTTTCTCATAAGCTAATGTCAATTAGCCATGTTACAAAAGAACTTAATTGTACCATGCTAATATATCCTTACCTCTATTTTCTACAGGATATCAGGACGGGGGAGATTATTGGGCGTGGCACTGAGCGGAATGGATTCTACTATGTGGATAGATAGATCAACAAGGCAAAGTGGTGCTCGCTCATGGAACTACAAACCGGGAAACCTGGATTTGGCATCGACGGTTGGGGCATCAGTCCACGGGTTATCTCAAGCTTTTATTCCCTAAATTAATGCAAACCGAGATATTATCTTGTGAAACTTGTGTTTTGGCTAAAAGCTACAGACAATCCTTTAAACCAAATAATACACAAGTTAACTCTATTTTTTCTTTGGTACACTCTGATGTTTTGGGTCCCTCACCTGTTGTGGGAGGACAAGGTTTTAAGTATTTTCTTCTCTTTATTTGTGATTACATAAGTATGACATGGGTATATTTTTTAAAACATAAATCTCAAGGTTTTGAAAAATTCACACACTTCTATACCATGGTCCAAACTCAATTTCAGAAAAATATTCAAACTCTTAGATCCGATAATTGGGGTGGGGTGGATTTATCAATAATTCTATGAAAGGCTTGTGCCAGCAAAAGGGGATAGTCCACCAAACCACTTGTCCTCATACTCCATAACAAAATGGTGTTGTCGAACGGAAGAATTGAATTCTTCTTGAAATGACCCGCGCCATGATGATTGAGTCTCGTGTATCCACATTTTTTTGGCCTGAAGCTATTGCCACTTCTGTCTACCTTATGAATCGCCTTCCTACCAAGACACTCCAACTTAAAACCCCGTTACAAAAATTATCCACCCTTGCCAAAATACTTCTCTCCCTTATTTGTTCATATTCCCAAACACGAACAAACCAAACTCTCTCCTTGAGATATTAAGTACGTGTTTTTTAGTTATGGAATTAACCAAAAAGAATATTGATGTTACAACCCAAAAACTCATCAAATCTTAACTTCTATACACTGCAGTTTCCTTTAAACAGAGTTCTTCTATGCTAACCACCTTAGCAGTCAGGGGGAGAGTGAGAGAGAAAGTGAGGTCGACCCGCTAAGTTGGTTGCCAATGCTAGATCCAGAAGTGGATCTAACAGAGAGAGTTAACCTTACCACTGAGCCAGTCTCAAACACTCAAGCACAATCTACAGATCCGCTGCTAGGGCCTATGTCTCCTTTGCCATTGATATCTGAGGTAAGGCTTTTTGAGCCTACACCTATTATTTATGAGTCTTCTGATAATACTTCTCAAGTAGCTGAGCAGGAAGACAATAGATGGTGATACTGGCCGATATGTGTTGCCACCTAGGAGTAATCGGGGTAATCCTCCTAAATGATATACCCCAAAGAAGATTGTGTGAAAAACTAAATATTCAATTGGGAATTACACCAAGGGAAATCTGACCAGAATTTCTACAGCCTACGAAGCAGCTTTGTATGAAGAAGAGATCCCACAAACAGTTGAATGGGCCCTCAAGTTCAAACATTGGAAGAACGCTATGAAGAAAGAAATGGATGCGCTAAAGTGGAATCATACATGGCAGAAATGCCTGTTTCCAGAAGGAAAAAGTCCTGTAGGATGCAGATGGGTGTTCACAATTAAACGAAAAATGGACAGACCTATTGAACGATACAAAGCTCGATTAGTTGCAAAAGGACACACACAAACGTGCGAGATAGATTATGCAGAAACTTTCTCACCGTGGCAAAGATGAACACAGTTAGATTTCTACTCTCTATTTTGTCCAAAAGATTGGATACTTCATTGATTTGATGTTACAAATACAATTCTTCATGTGGAATTAAAAGAAGAAGTTACATGGAATCACCCCAGGGTTTCTCAGATGAGTTTGAAGGTGGCGAGTTTTGCAGATTGAAGAAGACCTTATATGGACTTAAATAGTCCCCGAGAGCTTGGTTTGGGAGTTTTACCACAGCTATGAAGAAGTACGGGTATCAACAGAGCAATTCAGGTCACACCTTATTTCTAAAGAAACGAGGTAATCTTATTACCTGTTTGATTATTTATGTAGATGATATGATCATAACAGGTGATGAATCAGAAGAGATAAAGAAGTTGAAAGAAAATTGGTGTAAAGAATTTCAGATAAAGGATTTGGGGAATCTAAAGTACTTCATCGGGATCAAAGTGCTCAGATCAAATAAGGGAATTTTTATTAATCAGAAGAAGTATACTCTAGATCTTTTAGTTGAGACAGGAATGATGGATGGCAAACCAGCAGATACGCCCATTGCTGTGAATCATGGGCTATGAATTGGGGAGGGGACAAAAGTAGAAGATCGAGAGCGATATCAGCGACTGGTAGGAAAACTTATTTATCTTTCTTATACCCAACCAGATATTATCTATGCTGTTGGTATTCTAAGTTAGTTTATGCACCGACCTCAAGTTAATCATTTAGAAGCTGTGCAAAGAATTATAAGGTATCTAAAGAGGACCTTTGGTTATTGACTGCTGTTTAAAAAAACTGGACATCTAGAGATACAAGCCTACACAGATGCAGACTAGGCTGGAAATCCAATAGACAGAAGATCTAAGCTGGGTACTTTACTTTTGTTCGAGGCAGTCTTGTCTCTTGGATAATCAAAAAAAAAAAGTAGTGGCCCTCTCAAGTGCCGAAGTAGAGTTTAGAGGAATCAAAGTGGTTTACTGTGGTTCTTTGGTTAAGAAAATTATTGATGGAATTAGATATCCATTTAGCAAAGACATGCCAGATGATTTGTGACAACAAGGCAACCATCAGTATCTCACAAAATTGAGTGCAACATGACAGAATGAAACATGTCGAGGTTGATAAGCACTTTATCAAAGAGAAGGTCGAGGATGGAATCGTGGCGCAACCATTTTTACGATCTGAAGATCAGCTCGCTGACATCTTGACCAAGGCCATAAACTCCAAAGGTTTTGCAAAAGTTCTTGGCAAGTTGAGTATCGGAGATCCCATCACTAAACTTGAGGGGAGTGTTGGAAGAAAGGAAAGAAGAATCAATTAGACAGAAATTCAGGATCAATCACACATACAAGAATCAGTCAAGATCCTTGAAGATAGTTTACTGATTATTCTATTTCCTTGTACAAATTTTTTATAACCCTATATAAAGGGGTCTGTAATTATTTGTAAAAACACGCAAGAAAATGAAATACATTGTATTTACAATGATAAACCATATTTTCACAAATCAAACGAAGCTGACGACGGTCAAAATGGAGCACCGAAAGTTTGTAAGTATGTGTGAAATAACAAAATTATAGAATTGGGATTTCGAATGTAATTATCGTCGGGTGTGGGCCTAAAATTTTGTGTGGTATTAAAATAATAAGAGAAATCGAACAAAATAGATGACGGGCAAACCAGAGAACCAAAAGTAGGTGTACCAGAAATAATCACGAAATTGAAAGGATCCCCCAGTTATGTATAGTAATGAAATCTACGTTTTCTTATTTAATTTAGAGTAGGTCTCATGTGAGACCGTTCTCATACTATGAGACCACTTTTTACTCAATATTACACGTGGGCGTAACCTATATGTAACTGGGTCGCCCATATTGAGCCCCTTACTTGTTCCTTCGTTTGTATCAAGGAGCAGAAAAGATCAAAACCCGCACTCCTTTCTCGCCAATATGCTCCCTAATTTCCACCGTAGTGGATCTTGAAAATCTCCTCCCCAGTAAATTGAAAAATTCAAGGTTGCGAAAATGGTTTTTACATAAATCAAATATTGTAGTCATAGATTCAGGTGAATGGCGACATCAAACCACAAAATCGAAGTCGTATTCATCGCTTGTCGCCTAGTGTTCGTCATCCTTAATTTCACAAAATCTCCAACAAGGTACTAATTTAATAGCCATATTTTCACATAGTATGTACTTTTATAATAATAGATATGGAAAAAAATTATTCAAGACCTATTTTTTTAAGAAAGAAATTCAACCATATTATCATTAATTTTAACTATTCTTTTACACATATGAAGACCATTGGTATTGCAATATAGAAGAATTACACAATTGTTATTGGTTATAGTCAAGATGATGAGATTGAATGAACTCCAGGTAATATTAATTAACATGTTATTTTTGTGTGATTCATTTACTCGAGTTTATGATATTTTATTAGTATTTAATTAATATTTTGATCATTGATAGATTTTTTTTAAGGTGCGAAAAATATATTAATAAAGGAGAAAGAGATACAGGGGGGGAGGGGATGGCGAGTCCCCTACACGACCAGTTGTCATCAAAAAAAATAAGTTTGGGGAGACGAATCCCCTACGCGACCAATCATACTCTAAATTATTCTTCATTTGACAAAATGAAAATAAAAAAATTAGTGCTTCACAAGGAATCCCCGCTTAAGAGAACTCTTTGAAACTCTGCGTATAAGAGTAGCGTCTTCATCATCAGCGAAATCCGCCCAAGATTGACTAGTAGCAATACTCATGAGGTGGAGGGCGGGAGAGGATTTTGTATTGTCAACAGTGAAAGGAGTAGAAGATTCATGTTGTAATTTTTTAATTATATCAATTATTTCTCGATCAGTGGCAGGATTACGAGAAAGAGGGGTGCGATGTTGGCTGCCAATATCCGAATCGTCCACTATAATTGTTAGAATAGGGTGACCGACAAGCCAACTTGTGGCTGTGGTCTGACCATTCTCTTGTAATACAATCGGTTTTTATTCGTAATAATATCTTTTATACATATTGGCATTCCATATCTTTTGTCCCATGCTAGTTGCATAGGTATGGTCCTGATGAAGTTACTTTATTACGGTAGATTGGTCTAGCAGAACCGTGAGATAATCTAGCATGTAATGTAACTCATCGAACTTGTTCCTAGTTGAAGGGTTACGCCATAATGAGGATATAGGCCTTTCCCATTAAGACTAGTACTTAGTGTATGTGGACCGCGTCTCATCGGTCACGGTGTCTGGACATCGACATACATAAGTAGGTGCTCATAAGATGAGTTCACTGAACTCCCTCACCTAGAAATCTCTAAGTGGTTCCCACTCATCAAGTAGACGATTTCTATGATATAGCGTACAACATTAATCTTTAAGACCCAGACCTCACCGTGACTTCACTAGAGGACAGGCTATGTTGTGACCTGTCTCTGTGTCTCCTAGAAGGCCGATCAAAAGGGGCAACGTTCGCATAGTCGGGAATCTAGTGGGAAGTCTGTGCATGGTAGTAGGGGATTCTAATAGAAACAATTCAATTTTCGTAAAATCGAACAAGCATGTTTGGTTTCTATTAATTACATATATATAACAATTATATATATATATATATATATATATATATATATATATATATATATATATATTAAAATTATACATAACAATTATATATATATATCATATATATACATTTATAATATATATCATATTTATATAATCTGCATGTAACATATATTATATATATATAAGAACGAAGCATGCAACATGCAAAAGCACAACACACACTGTACGCATATATATCATTAACAACACATGCATGCAAATC
>BMAC01000257.1:100216-117341 GCA_014905375.1 Phtheirospermum japonicum | reverse complement strand
ATTAAAAGCAATTAAAACATTGTTTGAATTAATTGATTATAAAATTGGACCGTCGTAAATTGAATTCGATTCAATTTTCTTTTATTTAAAAATTTTTTGTTTTCCGCTGCGCGACGGTACCACCGATTCCCAACAATAATGGCTTCTTCACTCTCAAGATAGGCTGTTGGAGTATGTTGCGCCGAGGGAGAAACTTTATCCAAAGAACCCATTTCCACCTGATCAATAGAACTCGTGCTCGAAGAGTCAGGATCCTCATAAAGCACAAGCTGTCGAGAGGTGTCACAAATAATCTCAGTCGATCTGCAAACGGTCGAAGACGAGGGGAGGGATAAGAGCTGCCTCTTCTCATCTGAGGTGGATGAGGAAACGGGAGCTTTAGTGGATTTTGGAATAGGGTTTCCAGAATCGGGACCTGGGGGAGAAACCGAAGAAGGGTGAGACGAAGACCCCATCTTGAACAGAGATAAGAGTGGCCTCTTCTCAACCAAGGTAGAAGAGGAGTCAGGAGCAGCAGTGGGTTTCGAAATAGGGTTTTCTGGAACGAGGCCCGAGGGAGACAACAGAGGGGGGTGAATCGGAGACTCCATATCGACGTCGGACTATAACAAGTTAAAAGCATTAGAAGTCGTCAAGGGGGCCTGAGTGGGGTCGGGAGTCAGGTGAGGATCCATATGAGTAAGGGTCTTAACCTCCCTAGAGTCCGAACGTCAACGGTGTCTGGTGTTAACCGTACACCAATCATCCCTGTTAACATTTTGGATGTCACGGGATTTGTAAGAAGGGCAAGAATTAACTGTACGCCAATCATCCCCGTTAACATTTTGAGCATTACGGGATTCATAGGAAGTACAAGAGCCAACCAGGTGCCCAACCGTCTGCAAAAGGAGCAAAAATTGGACAGGTTCTCATAACCAATGGAGATGTACCCGCAGTAACCTTTACGCTCGATCATAACCGTCTCGTGCAGAGAAGATTCTGGTTTTGAAGACCTGGTGTTTTGTTTTGAAGAGAAGATCCTGCTATTCCCCAATGTTCTTATTAAGTATCTTATTTTCTACTTGTTATGTTACTTTATGCTTGTATTGCTCTCCTGATTATATACATAATTATATACTTATCTTTATTACTTATTTATAAGTTTATCCATTTAGGTCATTTTATATTTTAGATTTTATTTGTGAGTCGTAAAAAAAATTATTTACTCATATTTATGATAATGTTGTTGTTGTTTGTGATACATTGAAACACAATAACAATTTTTAAAAAATATTTTGAAGGAAAAAATATTAAGAAAAAATATTTTGGTGGACATGAAAGGCTCTTTGTTAGGAATGAAAAGAAAAAAACTTAAAGATATGTATAAATTGTATTGTGATCATTTTTATCAAACCCTGGATATTGATGAATAAATGGATTATATTATGTTTTTTGATTTTTTATTTGTTATTCAAAACTCAAATCTCGGATATTGATGTTCTTTTAAGTCTGTATTTAAATTATGTTATTTTAAATTTTATTTTATTTTTTGTATCCTAAACCTTGGATATTGATGAGTAAATGGATTATATATGCATCGTGGATGCAATTTCATCAAATATTAAAATGAGAAAAGAAAATAAGTATTTGTTGTAGGCTTCGGATATTTGCGCAATTGTTGGTGAAGGACAAAGTCCATGAAGATGATTGGTGCAACGGTGAAGACGGTGGTGATGAGAAGACAAAAAAAAGATGGCATGGTGATAAGATTTTTGCTCTTACTTTCAGGGGTGGGTTGTGAGATTTCTAATTCAAAAATATTGTTACATGGCATAAAGTCGTCACATAGGCCAGGACTATAAAATCCAATATATTTATTCTATTTTTAGCAAATGACAAAGCATCGGCGTTGTTCGTGATTATAAGTGTTCTATACTTGCTGCACTTAAAGGGAACATTAATTATTCTCCAGACCCCTCTTTGGCAGATCATATGTGTTTCCACTGCTTATCCTTGCTTCTTCTGTGCAAATGACAATGTCAGAAGTGTTATTATGTTTTAGATTATGCGAAAAGAGTTTGTGCTTGTACAAAATTAGTTGCTTGGATATAAATTAGTTTCCATTATTTACTTCGGGCTAGATACAATGCAAAGTGGATATTGTGACCTGAAGTTGAAAAAGTGTTATGTAATACTTTAATTGTAGCTTGTGATACTATAAATAGATATTGTGATACATTGACTATGAAAAATGTGTATACTATGACATGAAGTCGAAATAATTAGTTAAAAGGTATGTATCATAATCTTCGAGAAGATTTGTGATACTTTTGCTATAAATTTTTATATTTGAAGTTGATGTTGTAATCAAAAGTCAAAGTTATTTTGTGACACTTTTGATATAACTTGTCATACTATAAGCCGATATTGTGATACTTTGACCAAGCAAATTATATATTGTAACATGAAGTCGAAGAAATTAGTCAAAGAGTATGTAACACAATTTTCTGAGAAGATTTGTGATACATTTACTATAACTTTTGATATTTTAAGCTAATGAAAAGTGAAAAGTTCTTTTTTTGATAATTTTGTTATAGCTTGTGATACATTAACCCAAAAAGTGTATATTGTAATATGAAGTTGCAGCAATTAGTCAAAGGGTGTGTAACATATTTTTTAAGAAGATATGTGATATTCTTACTAGGACTTTTTATATTTTAAGTTGATGTTGTGATTAGAGGTGTTATCGACGGTTACGGTTAGCCGGTTAACCCTTGGTTTTTAACCGTTGAACGCCAGCTTCGGTCAATACCGAAACCGCAAACCGAATTCTGGCAGTTCATTTTCAGTTAAGGTTTCCGGCCAACCGATACCGTCGGTTAACCGGAAAAAAAAATTTGGGCGGCGGTTAAATCGCATAGTTATTGACCATTTGAAATCAACGGCTCGGATCAAATAGTCCTTGGAGATCAACGGTAAAAAAAACTAGCCGTTGGTGATTTAATCGCCAGTTAACCAGTTATCGAAACCGGCGGTTCCCAACAACTAATTTTTCAATTTTTTTAATCTGTTTCTACACATATAAATACCCCACTCTCCAAAACCAATTCTCACACTAATTCATCTCTACTACTCTTCTTCTTCTCTTATATTTTCAAGTTTGAAGTTGCTAATTTGTGCAAAAAATACTATCAATAATATTCTTCTTCTTCTTAATCTCGTTTTACTTATTTTTTTATAATATTGTTTTGCCAAGATCTTCTCGTAATATCAATACTAATACTATTTGAGAACCTTATCAAGGTCAATGCCGAGTTGGAAGTCGAGGATCTCGACGAGAACCTTCGGTCATTGCCAGGAATTATGTTCCAAATGAGATGACGCCGAAAGAAGTTGAAAACTTATATAATCAAATCGATTTCGGTGAGCATAATCAAACCAATTTCGATGAGGATTTACCCACCTCCGACAAAGACGAACTGCCAGTTGACGTCAATTTGGATGAAGATGAGGAGGAAGCGGATGATATGCTACCGCATCAATCAAAATTGAAGGAATATCAATACCCCATCTTCCAATTGCATTTCACGAGAACGAAGGTCGATGGTGTACCTCGGGCACAATGAAATTATTGCAAGAGTCACTATGCCTTCGGTTCAAAAAATAATAGAGGTTACGGGATTCTCAAATAGCACATGGAGAAGAAGCATACCGACAAATACGTCGTTGATAGCTCTCAAACACAATTAAGATCTTCATCTTCATCTACAGCCGGCGTCAAGGCCGGCGGTGAAGGTACGAGTTCTAATTTATTTCAATATAGTGAGAGTGGTCATAGAAAATTTCTTGCAAGACTTGTTTCCGCGATGGGTCTTCCTTTTAATCACGTGCATAGTAGTCATTATGAAGATTTTACTTGAGGTGCATTTTATCCATCTAGCATTAGGATTTGAGGAAATAAAGTTACTCGCGATATTGAAAAAATGGTTAATGGGTATAAGTTGAATTTTATTTCCATATTTGATAGTTTGTCTCAAAGTGTCTCTATATGTTTGGATATTTGGACGCATTCCCATCATAATAATAATTATATGGAAATTACATGCCATTGGGTTGATAATTCGTGAACTTTACAAAAACGTTTAATTGCATATATAGAGTTTAATAGTTCGCATACCACGGTGAATACTTCGTGCAAAATATCCAATATATTACGGCTAGTTTAGATTTGTTAAAAAAAAAGTCAACATTCTATTGGCAGTAATTTTTTTCATGTTAAATGCACTTGTCATATTTTGAATTTATATGTGTTTAAGATGGTTTAACTACTTTTAAATTTAAAATTACTCTGATTAGGAGTGTGGTACTTCATATAATCAAACATGATTCGATTGCAAAAAAATAGTGAAATTTTTGCCAAAACAATGGTTTGCATCCAAAAGAATTTTCAATTGATGTGCTAAATCATTGGAACTCTTCTTATAAATTGCTTAATCATTCTTATAAATATAGAGAAACATTTTTGTGCATCTTTTGCTAATCAAGATGTCGATTTCATTTTATTTACCAATACATGAGATGATTGTTATATTTTGATGTCCCTTTTAAGAATTCTTAATGATGCCACCGTGACTTTATCTGGTGTTTATTATCTTACCTCCACACTACTTCTTGATCAATGTATTCAAATTGTACTTATTGGTAATTCTTTACTCGATTTGCCTAAATTGGGTGAATGTATTGCTAGTATGTTGAGTAAATGGGTTAAATACTTTCTCTACATTCCCGATTTTTTTTTATATTGCAAAAAATTTAGACCCGAATTATCGGGTCAAGGGTTTATTTTGAAGAATTAGGACCTTTTTTTTTATAAAATCTAAATTTTTAAGAATAATTCCCATATTCACGATGTTGTTAGTCAATGTTTAACAACATTGGTTAGCAACATTGACCAGCGTAAAATATAAAATATGCAGCGGAATAAATCGAAAAGAACACGAGATAACAAATTCAGTTCACAAGTAAAAACTTGTGAACTTGGGTGTACAAACCCGAAAACTATATTACTTCCTTGTTCACGTTCAATACAAAAATATAAAGTAATATATGAAAACTAAATATCAATAAACTTGATACTAAATACTTGTTGCCGGAATGGCAAGATCTTCTTCGTCAGTCACGCAACTTCAAAGACCTTATTTCTCACGATCAATGGCTCCAAGTAGCTTTCTCTTCTTCGTATTCTTCTTCTTTGCTTGTGCGTCTTGCGTCGTGCGTCAAGTCTTCAAGAAATCCGTGCGTCAAAAAATCAATCTAACCAAGCTTTAGGAACCCTTGTCTTAAATAGATAAACATAAATTCCTAAACTTTGTAAATACCTAAAACACATACTAAACACAATCTAGGAAACAAATAAAGTCTTAAACATAAACTAGGAAACACAATATATTCCTAAATCTAGTTTCCTAACTTATCTTGTGCCCAAGAAAGGCAAATAACAAAATAGGAATTATTCCCAAGAATTAATTCCTCAACAATCTCCCCCTTTTGCCTTTCTAGACAAAACACTAAGACGCAAACATAAAATTACTAACTCCCCCTAAGTTAAACAACTCCCCCTAAACAAAACACCCAATGTTATTAAAACTCAAACCAACATTACAAACCAACATTGTTCAAAAACTTATCAACACAACCAAACACGAAACTTATTGACCTCGAACCCTCTTCGAACGACAAGGGGATGTCGAAGTTCCTTCACCACCTTCCTTCCTCTTCCTCTTCTGCATTCTCAGCATTCTCCTTAAAGCCTTATTGCGAGCGCGAATTCATTTCCTCCTCCTTTCTTGAGCAAGGCTCGCCAAGGCTTCGGCAGCAACAACATCTTTAGCATCATCTTTAGCAACATCAATATCTTCAGCAGCAACATCCTCTGCATCTTCATTGTCTCCCCCTATGTCCGTGTCAGCGTCTGCACCTTCTTCATCTCCCCCTTTTCGACCAGAAAGGGAAAGGGCTTCCAAAAGAGAGCTACGAAGTGCCTGTAGCTGAGTGATGTGCAAGTCAATAGAAGCAACATGCGCACGCAAGAGCTGCGCAGAAACGCGGACCATGTTGGGATCGGCCCTCCCAACATCACTAGCAACATCATCCACGGAAAGCAAACCAGTCAGCCTCTCCCGTGAGCACATCATCAGGGCCAAGCTCCAAACCTTGACTCTCCAATAATCTGAAAATCAAAGATGGAAAACACAATGAGGCGGCAGACCTAGACGTGGAAAACTTAGTAATAATATCAAAAACATGTTGGCCAAAACAGAATTTAATCCCCTTCCCAAGCTTAAACAAAAACTGGGCCTGAGGCTTCGTAACACACGTTGTGTTCCTAGAGGGGACCCAATTGCAAATCCCATCCTTATGCAGAATGGAGTAAAGAGACGAAAGACGGGTGCTAGGGAGCTGCTCAAACCAAGAACTAACCAAACCACCAGACAAAAACACAACCAATTCATTCAAATCATCCAAAGACGAGTCACCCCGGTAAGGCTCAGTGCCAAACAGCTCATCAATCAAAGCCGGGGTGAACGAAAAAACCTTGCCACGCACAAACACTTTACCATAATTGACCGATTCCAGATCAACCATAGAAGGCAAAAGATTGGCATAAAACTCGACAACAATTTCCCGAACAAAAGGCATGGCAGAGGACACGGTGGAATACATACCTTTATGTTGGAGATAGGCAATGAGGTTGTGCTTTGCAAAGAACTCAACCGGCACTCGATGCTCGGCGATCATGTGGCGGGTTTGGTACGCGGCAAACAACTCCGCAGCCTCAGCAATAAGGAACTTCTCAGAAAAAGGTTCCATATCCTCAAGCTCAAGAACCGGAGTGGAAGTGCCTTCAGACGACTGAGAGTGATTGCAGGCATCGGACGAAGATGGCGTAGGAGTATGAGAAGCACGAGGAATGGATGCAGTACTGGAGGACGAAACAGCAGGGGAACGACGCAATGTTAGTAAAGAGGTATCAACATTGCTAGCAACATTGTCCTTGGCAGCAGCCTTCTTTTTCTTTCTATCCTTCTTGCAAGCAGTAAGGATATCTTTCAGGGGCACATCAAATGATGAATCAGGGGAATACTCAAATAGACCTGTATCAAACTCAGTTGTAGCAGCACAAACAGAAGACGACGGGGGATCAGCGGCAGGTGGCTTACCGGAATTGGTAACTTCGCCGGTGATAAAATCCAGCACAGTATATGGAGGAGAGGAATACTCAGTCGCTGAGGACTTAGGAGAAACCTTGACCGATGGCTGACTTGATCTCCTGTCGGCTTTGCGCACAAGCTATTTTCGGCAAGTAAACTTCTTCGCCGGCAAACTCTAGGTAGACGGCAGCGGCACAGACCCCTCAACCAGAGCAGCAGGCACAAAGTCTTCATCATCTGCGTCGGACTCCACAATCACATCCTCCTGGAGGTTCATGTGTTCGATAGGCACGTGGCAACATGGCCCCGCCTTGCTCTTTGGGACCGCGGGCGGCACAACGCCGGGCGGTATGTTACGCAAGCGCCTAGACCGCTTCAAAGTTGGGTTTCCCATACGGCCAAAGGTTTCAGCCACAAACGCCAAATCTGGAGGATTGTCCACGTCAATTTCATTCCCGGGATGTCCTGAGAACACTTGAGCTACTTGCATGGCGTCGACCGGTGATGGAACACGTACGACAGCGCGAGAATCGGGCGACGTCGAAGGTGGTGGCGATGTTGATAGTGGTGGGTTTGAAGAACTACCACCACCGATTTCCTCCCGATTATCAAGGCCACCAAACTTCGGATATGGCAACGGGACCTGTTCGCCGGAGCGGCGAACTTCTTCAGGCAGTTCTGGGACAGATGAGGACGGCGGCGGCAAACTGGACATTCTGTAAAAACACACAGATACACAACCAACAGAAAAATCGAGAGAATTTGAGAGGGTTAGGAATCTGCAGAGTTTTAATTCGAAAGGGGTTTTGTAATTGTGAGCAAACGGTAAAAAGGAAGTCAGCTTTTTATCCTCCAAAAAGTGACCGTTGCACACAAGGAGAGAGAAGGTAAAATTAAAGGAAAATTCCTAAAATATTTCTACCGGCTGTTTTTAGGATTAAAACAGAATTTTTTTATTTCCTTCTTATAAAGAAAACCACTCCCCTTCAATTTAGGCAACACTAACACACTAACAAGCCCATTATCTTTTCAAAAACCACTCCCCTTCTTAAAAAATAAAATTGCACAACCCGATCTACAAATTTGGCCGAAATACAAAGATGAATTTTAATGAACCATCAGCACAGTTGTAACTATTATGTGCAATGTTAATTTTCACTCACCAAATTCACCTCGTTATTACCTGTCCAGCCGTCCATTTTTAACCCCACTAAAACACTTGGTTAGTTCAAACAAAACAAAATTAAGAGATTTCAAGTAAGACAAAAACACAAGAAACAAAACGCATAGCAAGAAGGCATCTTCATAAAGTATGAATGTCCTAGGGAATGCCTAAAAATCATGACCTAAAAGGTTAAAACAGAACACATTATGATTTCAGTGTTTTGATCCAATGTTGCTTTTTATTACTAACAACATTATAAACCAACATTGCCCTAGGTGAAGTCAATGGAAACTTACCCCTTAACCCAAGTTAATGACTACGTCAAAATCTCTCAAGAAGGCGATTTTTAAGGATTGGAGCATTTTGAGTCCAGATTTTCTTCATCCTTGACGGGATTTAAATCTTTTAATCTTCAGCAATTGCTGTTAAACGCCTCTTGTTTTTGGACCTGGCAGAGAACAAGTTTCTGCCGGCAAGTCCCACAATCACCTACTTTTGAAAAGGTTGGTTCTTTTTGTAATTACTTTTATTACAACAGAGGACCTTATTGCACTTTCAATCAACCTCAATGCATTAGTAGAATGTATGAAAAGAAAGGTAAAAATGCATGCAAACATACAGATGTTGTGACTTGATGTTGATAGTGGGCGTCACAACATCGCAAACCAACATTGGTTAGACAATGCACATACCGAGATCTCTTCTCAAACGAGAGAAGGTCTCATAATCTAATGCCTTAGTGAAGATGTCAGCTAGCTGATTGTCAGTTCCAATATGTTCAAGGCTAACAATCTTCCTCTCAACTAAGTCTCGAATGAAATGGTACCTTATATCAATGTGTTTTATTCGAGAATGCTGGACTGGATTTTTGGAGATGTCAATGGCACTGGAATTGTCACACAACACCGTCAAGATACTACTGTGCAGACCGTAGTCRTCAATCATTTGGTTCATCCACAGTAATTGTGTGCACGCACTTCTAGCTGTAATGTACTCGGCTTCAGCTGTAGAAAGAGAAATATAATTTTACTTTTTGCTGTACCAAGAAATTAGGTTATTACCCAGAAAAAAACACCCCCCAATAGTACTCTTCCTATCTACCACATCTCCAGCCCAATCTGAATCAGTGTATCCTATAAGTTCAGTACCAGTATCTTTTGTGTACCACACACCTAATTCAGTTGTACCAGCAATATATCTAATTATTCTTTTAACAGCTTTCAAGTGAGACTCTTTTGGATTAGACTGATATCTAGCACATAAGCACACACTATACATAATATCTGGTCTACTTGCTGTCAAATACAACAAACTCTCTTTCATACTTCTATACATGGTGTTATCAACACCCTTACCAACATCATCTCTAGACAGCTTCACAGTTTTGCCCAGCGGCGTTTTCTTGACAGTTTCACCCTCTAACCCAAACTTTTTGACTAAATTCTTTGCATATTTAGTCTGGGAAAGAAAAATACCGTCATCAAGCTATTTTATTTGAAGACCAAGAAAGTATGAGAGGTTACCTTCCATGCTCATCTCGAATGTATCGGACATCCGAGTAACAAATTCCTTGACCATCTCCTCGTTAGTGGATCCAAAAATAATATCATCCACATAAATTTGGACAATTAAGATGTGCTTATTGGATTTAAGAAGGAATAAACTTTTATCAACTTCCCCTCGTCTAAAGTTCAAATAAATCAAATGTTGAGTTAGCCTTTCATACCAAGCTCTCGGAGCTTGTTTTAAACCATAAAGAGCCTTTTTCAGTTTTAAAACAAAATTTGGTTTTTGAGAATTCACAAATCCTTTAGGCTGCTCAACATACACTTCTTCACTTAAGATTACATTTAAAAAGCACTCTTAATGTCCATTTGATGCAATGAAATCTTCATATAACATGCAACAGAAAGCAAAAGCCTTACCGACTCAATGTGAGCAATAGGGGCAAAAGTTTCATCAAAATCAATTCCTTCAATTTGCGTATACCCTTGTGCAACAAGTCGTGCTTTGTTCCTCACAATGTTCCCAGCCTCACCGGTCTTGTTCTTGAATATCCACTTTGTTCCCGTCACATGGGAATTTTCTGGTCGTGGCACCAAATCCCAAATATCGTTTTTGGCGAACTGGTCCAGCTCCTCTTGCATTGCCCGAATCCAGAACTCATCCTTGAGGGCATTCTCCACTCGCTTGGGCTCTATTTTAGAAAGATACAAAGACTCACGAATCTTAGAATAATTAGTAGACAGACATACATACCTGACCATTTTTTTGAAATTAATCTGTCTCCGTCTTGTACTTCTTTCGTCTAAATCACCAATAATTTGGCCCATGGGGTGGTTTTTCTGGATTCTGGATGGAACATCCCTCTGATGAAGATCAATGGGATCAGCTGGATCTTCTTCTTCAGAATCAGAATCAGAATCTGCGACTTGGCTCGATGTTGGTATCCCTGTATCAACATTGTTATCAACATCACTCGAAACTCTGAGTTCAGCACCTTCATCTCTGTTCTCAATACCTGCACCATCAACTGAAGTAGGAGTGACACTACCTTGAGGCTTTTGATCATAAACCAGATCATTATCCTCAGCAGGCTTGACTCCGCTCGTTAGATCATCAAACTTAACATTTACTGACTCAAACATACTTCGAGTTCGAAGGTTAAACAACCTATATGCATGACTATTTTGGGAATAACCCATGAAAATGCACTTATTACTTTTTGAGTCAAGTTTAGCAAGATGATTTCTATCTTAAGCACATAGAAAATACATCCAAAAATATGAAAATAACTCAAGTTTGGTTTCTTCCCAATCAATAATTCGTAGGGAGTTGCACATGAACCTGGTCTAAAATAAGCCCTATTTGTGATATGACATGCAGTGTTCATTTCTTCAGCCCAAAAACGTTTAGCTATCCCATTAGAAATGAGCATAGTTCTAGTCATCTCTGCTAGAGTTCTATTCTTACGTTCAGCAATGCCATTTTGTTGAGGGGTAATTGGAGAAGAAAATTCATGACTAATACCTTCAGAAGTGCAGTACTTTGAAAAAGATGCGTTTTCAAATTCCTTTCCGTGATCAGTTCTAATCCTACAAATTTTCACATTAAATCTTACACATAACTTCTTTGCATGTTTTTTGAAAGCCTCAAATGTTTCAGATTTTTCTTTTAGAAATTATATCCAAGTAAACCTAGAAAAATCATCAACAATAACGAAAACATACCTCTTACAACCAAGGCTCTCAACCTCAAGTGGTCCCATGAGATCCATGTGAAGCAATTCAAAGCAAGATGATGTAGTGAGACTTTGTTGGACTGGATGTGGTACCCCGACCTGTTTCCCTTTTTGGCATGCCTCGCACACTGGAATGATCTTGGTATTGAGCTTAGGCAGTCCACTCACAACTTCTTCCTTGACCAACCTGTCCATCATCTTGTAGTTAACATGTCCAAGCTTTTGATGCCACAGCTCCGCATCACTTAATTGGGACAGTCTGCAAAAAGCATCACTTTGAATTTGGTAGCAATTATCTGAGGTTCTTTTGCCCTTGAGAATGCATTGTCCACTTTCCTCGTAGACTTCACATTCTTCACGGTTGAATTTGACGCTAAAACCTCCGTCACACAATTGACTTATGCTGATCAAATTTACAGTAAGTCCTTCTACCAGCAGCACACTTTCCAGTGTTACAACTGCAGGAACATGGAGAGTCCCTTGGCCAATGATTTGGCCGTTTGCCCCTCCTCCATAATTCACTTTTTCACCTTTAAACCTGACAATGTTGGAAAGCAATTCTTCTGAGCCCTGTCATATGTTTCGAACATCCACTATCAAAGTACCAGGCTCCAGGGACATGAGACATTAGGGAGGTATAGATCATATTACACTTGATGCTGTTTTTCTTGACCCACACTTGTTTGAACATGATGTTGGTATTGATGTTGGAAGGGCGTTTACCGACATGGGATTTATCAGCCACACTGGTTCTCTTAAAATATCTTTTCTCTCCAATGATCTTCCAGCAAAAGGGCCTGATGTGACCTGGTTCTCCACAATAATGTCACACGTACTGTCTTCTTCTCCTTTTGTGATGTTTGGAAGATTTCTGTTCTTGACTTGGAACATTCATTGGTTGACTCGGCTTGAACATATTCCATGCTTTGAGGACTCTGGGAAGCTAATCTCCAAGATTTCATCCAACTTCGCCTTACCTTTATTCAGATTTGAAATGGTTTCTTGAACAGTGGTCACTTCGTTCTTTATCTTTTCCAGCTCAGCGCTCTTCTTGGTGAGAGACGTTTCCAATCGGACAATAATGTCAAGCTGATCTTCATTTTCTTTGGTTAGCTTTTTCTACTTCTTTTTTGAGCTCTTTGGCCTTGAGTACCTGTTTACTCCAACTGACAAACAATTTCTGGTGATCAACACTCAGCTGCTCGTATTCCTCATAATAATCAGTGGTCTCGGCATTCAGGCACACGATGTTGTCTGCAAGCAAACCAACATGAATATCGTCGTCCCACACAACATGGGAAAATAAAGCTGAAACAGGATCAGTTGACTCAAAATCATTAACATCTTCGGTGAAATCAGTAGCGACCATGCTTTTTTTTTTAAGAGTGTTGGGACACTCGTTCTTGTAATCTCGCCAACCTTTGTTGACTCGTAATTTTTGATGATGCGGAAGTAGCTTGCATCTACATAGCCACACAAGGTGTTGATGCATTTGGAGTTCCAATTTGCAGCAGTTGCTTCATCAGCAGTCCGGTCTTCTTCCTTTCTGGGGATGGCATCGCCCTCGCCATCCGTGACACGTGGCTTTTCCCATCCAATGAGGACAGTTTTCCAAACACGCTCGTCGATGCTTTTCAAATGCCATCTCATTCTCTATTTTCAGAGAGAATAATTCTCACCATTAAGGATTGGAGGCCTCGTGTTGCCTTGAGCGTCCATAGCACCTAAAAATAAGGATCAATACTTAAGAGGTTAAGTAACCCGCTCTAGATGCCAATTGTAAAATTTGAAGGTTTATGGTTTTAAGAATAATTCTCATATTCAGGATGTTTTTAGTCAATGTTTAACAACATTGGTTAGCAACATCGATCAGAGTAAAATATAAAATATGCAGCGGAATAAATCTAAAAGAATACGAGATAACAAATTCAGTTCACAAGTAAAAACTTGTGAATTTGGGTGTACAAACCCGAAAACTATATTACTTCATTGTTCACGTTCAATACAAAAATATAAAGTAATATATGAAAACTAAATATCAATAAACTTGATACTAAATACTTGTTGCCGGAATGACAAGATCTTCTTCGTCGGTCACGCAACTTCAAAGACCTTGTTTCTCACGATCAATGGCTCCAAGTAGCTTTCTCTTCTTCGTGTTCTTCTTCTTTGCTTGTGCGACTTGCGTCGTGCGTCAAGTCTTCAAGAAATTCGTGCGTCAAAAAATCAATCAAACCAAGCTTTAGGAACCCTTGTCTTAAATAGACAAATATAAATTGCTAAACTTGGTAAATACCTAAAACACAATCTAGAAAACAAATAAAGTCTTAAACATAAACTAGGAAACACAATATATTCCTAAATCAAGTTTCTTAACTTATTTTGTGCCCAAAAAAGACAAATAACAAAATAGAAATTATTCTCAAGAATTAATTTCTCAACACAAACCATCATCAATCTCAAACTGCCAAACAAGCTTCTCATCAATCTCAACTTGCCAAACAAGCCTCCTCGGAAAATTTGGAAAAAAAAAAGCGAAATCTCATCCTTCAAGCCCAACCAGCCAAGTCTCTTGCCGAAAAACTATGGACAACAAACAACACCGAACTCCAAATACATGACCATTGTAAAATCCGAATGGCCATTACATTAAACAAGGAGAGAGAGAAAGAGAGAGGAAGATATGAGAATTTGACCATCTCAAGCACCAATACTTATCTCGCATCGGGTTCTTTTAAAGTGCAACTTTCATATTTTAATATTGGTAGATGATCGGAGTTTGGTGAGCCAAATTCTCGGAGATCTAAGGAAATAAAAGAAAAAAAAACAAATTTACATTGCTCAGAATTCGGGCACAGGCCGATCCTCGTCAGAGGGCGGGTCCAAAACCCACTCGCCATTCTGATCATCAAGAACCATCCCCTTATTCTTCTCAATCCACCATGAACCTGGAATCAGATATTCATCTTTCAGAATTGCACTTGATTTGTTCACCAACGCCAGGCTTCTTTTAACCTTCAATTCAAATTCCCCATCCTGCCCATTCCACCCTGCAACCACGTGCAACATAGCCTGCAAGTTATGCCAGTCACTTGGATTTTTCGAGTCTTTCAAACTCGGGGACTTTCTATTGTCAATCACGAGCTCGGTCCCAATATTTGTGTACCCTAATAATTGGCTTGGGTAGAGCGGGATTAGATCGATTTTATTCTTCACGTGCAGAATTCTCAGGTTCGGAAACTGAAGCACTCTGTCCTTCAAGGCCCCGTTGCCCACCTGTGGGCTGCCGAAGATGATAGCCGAAACAGGAATATCATTCACCCCGTTCTCGACTAGATCGAATGCTGATAGTGTTGCTAAACATGCGCCAAGACTGTGTCCAGTCAGGGTAATGCTCAGGCTTTCGTTTTTGTACTGCTCCCTCAGTTGTGTAATCTTCTTTAGAAGCTGCGTTCTCGCGCTTAGTTTAGTGAAAGCCGAATTGGGATCCGAAGAGACGTAGATTTTGAGCCAACCATTCATGACCTTCGGCATATCCTCGTCGTCATCGCTGCTGCTGCTACTACTACTGCTGATGCCGCTTATAGTAATGTGTTCTGTCTTTTTCTTATTATTCCATGTCCTGGGACGCAACAATTGCTCGGCAGACTCGGGCCTGGCGCCTAAAACATTTATCCACTCGTAATTCCTGGACGTCCCGCGCCACACCACGTAGATCTCACGACGCCCCAATGCATGGCTAACTTGGTCGGTGGTGGTAGCAACGTAGCCGATCCAATTGGACTCCCTGTCCCAGGACTCGCGTGACAACGAGTGCAGGAACAGGGCCTGGCTGATTTCGACCTGGGCGGTGGCGTAGAGAAAGCAGTTGACCTGATAATCGGATGCGGTTAGAAGCATGACTTTCCGGAAGAAGGAGTCCTTGCCGTACCTACTGCTGCCGGCGTACTTGGAGTTGCTGTCATTGTTGAAGGCGTCGTACGTTGCCTGGCATAAATCGCCGCATCGGAGAATGAGACGGCGGAGGCTGAGATCTAAGGGGTCAAGCAGGCCTTCCCAGTTATTGCTGCCCAGCAATTCGGGCCATGAGGGTTCTGATGATGATTTTGTGGTTGTTTCAGTTGTTTCCATGATTGATTGTGTTGCTAGTTGATGGTTTGTTGTTGATGACGTATATGTAGGAAATGGACGTTATTATGGTCGTGGGCGTCAAATTCAATGCTGTTCTAATAGATAAGCATCGATTTGCTAATAAAGGTATGGTGGTGATCCATCGCGGATAGATATGGTGGGAACAAATCCAAATGATAAGATTATCAATTATGAGAGGGAAAGGATCGATGCCCAAATATATATAAATTAATTTAATCTCATTAGCTAGGGAAGACTAGCCCTATTTGGCAAATACCGGATAGCTGATATCTGATTATATTAATTATTAGTGAATAATTGATTGCATTAGTTTGATTATGTAGACATGGGGTTTGAGGTTTATGATTCCAAAAATGTCATGAGAAAAGAAATTAGTGACTTGTAGAATATTTAAACATCGTATGTCAAAACTTGATAATGAAAGGCTGTCGAACATGACGATTTCTACGAACGAACTGTAAAAGATATACTCAAGAGTGTAAAGAAATAAAATTAAGGTGGGTAAAGAAATGAAATAAAGGTGTCCACCTTAAATATGGGATAGTCATAGAAGGCAAAAAGAAACAAAACAAGAACTTCAATGAGTAAAACAAACAAGATATGAAACTTGTTAGATTTTAGGTACAAAAGAGAGACGAAAATATGGATAAAGACCTTTCAAACTCAACATGAATCTCTATTCAAGAAATTCAAAAGGATGAATTAAAGATAACCGAAGTTTAGAAGATAGTGCCATACGAGATAAGAATGTTTAGAAATAAAAGTTGATAAATATGCAAGATTCACCATTCAATCGAGATCCAAGGAAATAATGGTTAAAAAGTAGAATGAGTGATTACGTCATAAATCGAAATTGATAACATAATCTCTAAGTTTAAAATGAGGCACTCAACCGGTAGAAAGAGTCTCTTAAATATGGTTGATAAAGAAGTTTTAGGAAGAGCGGTCAAACTCTCATCGGTTTACAAAAAGAATATGACTATTGGACAATGAATAGGAAGTATAAATCTAACTCTCACAAAGAGAAGTCATTTAAGGGTCATTCATAACAAAATAGAATCATTTATAAGGAAAGTTATGAAATTGTTATTCCTCACAGGATAAATATTCTAATATTTAGAAGAATACAATAACGACTTGGATAATTTTCAGGTATAGAATCCGCAAGGAAAATCGATATACTGGTGATAATTCACCATATGAAACAAAAGAATTTTACAAGAAAATACTCCACATTTAAGTACAAGATCATCTATGACTGAGTAAGTTATTCATGAGGTTAAGATGCGAGGTGTCAATTGAGAAAAACAAAAAGATAACTAATTTGAACTGACTTAGTTATCATGAAATGATAGCAAAAGTCCAAGTAAAAAAAAA
>BMAC01000257.1:77858-100136 GCA_014905375.1 Phtheirospermum japonicum | reverse complement strand
AAGTTGAAAAGATCAACAAGTAATTAACCAATTTATGTAAAAGAAATTGATGATTGAGATTATTTCAAATGTAAAGAATGAATGTAATCAATGATTGCTTATCCATCAGGAAAATATAACAAATAAGGGAGGGGGAGGGTAAGCATAAAAGATCATGATTTTTATTCAGTCAATGGAATTGGAACAAAGTTGAAAAGATCAACAAGTAATTAACCAATTTATGTAAAAGAAATTGATGATTGAGATTATTTCAAATGTAAAGAATGAATGTAATCAATGATCGCTTATCCATCAGGAAAATATAACAAATAACAGGTTGAAGACGACAATGCATCATGGAAAATAACTCTATTTTGAGTAAAGATCAGATATAAAGTATATGAAATTTGAGTGAAAGTGTAAATTAAATGGAAATTTAAATGAAATTGGATTGAAATTTCATTAGACAGGATAACCCCTACAGTGCAACCCCATCGTTTTCCTAAATCTGATTAACCTAAGTAAGTAGATCGGAGTTTCTTAAATAACTAATTATAACCAAAACTTAAATAGTGACTTATACACCAGAGATCTCTTTGTATAGCTCGGGGACTATTTTCTTCTTTCATGATCATTGTTGCATTTTTTTGATCGTCGTGCCTCATGGGTTTGTCTTATAAACTTTCTTCCAATTATTTTCTTGAGCAATGATGGCTTGAGCTTGTTGATAAGCATATCGTGCATCATCCAATGGTTCATCTCCTCCACGCAAATCGTCCTTTGGTTAGACGAAAATGAGCTCACATGACTTCTTTTCAAATAAAGAAGTCCTCGCAACTTATCAATTTGTTCAGGTGCCATCTCTTATTTGTTCAGCTCTCTGTTTATCCTACTCTTTGGGATGTTGAATATTTCCATTCATTGACTTGTCTCTTTAATTTTGAATGTTTTATCTTAATAATTGGCGTCGCTGAAATGGAAGTTCACATGCTACACTTTCCCGATAACACTTTCCAAATTAGATAAGTCTCCACATCCTTTGCAATTTCTTAGATAATCAAGATTCCCCTTGAGATTCACGAGAAGAGAAAAGTAACTAAAATCTAAATTTCAAGGAAATTGATGATGACTTTAAGGAATGAAAGGTTAGGCTCATGAACTAAGAACAACTCTTCAAGATAAACAAGAACTTAGACAAGTATTGAAATTTGAAGGAGGTTGAGGTTACGTAGTGAAATAATTGATGTTCAAGTTTGAGAATCTAAAGATGAAAAAGAAATCCTCACGTCAACCAACTATCCAATCGACATAAGCAGGTAGTTACTCCTTACTCTATCAAAGTCATTACTAATATTCTAATTCTCAAGTCCAAAATGACAGTGACATTCCAATCACAAGCCAAAGACCCTATCCTGGGTATTAAGTGCAACTTATTTCCACTCAAGCTCTGATACCACATCTATAATGCCCCAAATAAAATACTACTTTAATAATAATAAAAATAAATAAATAAACAAACAAAATCTCACATTCTATTCGTTAAAACTTATTTTTATTGATAAACTCAATACATCTAAACTTTATACAAACAGAAACCAAACTAATAAGAGGTAACCCTAGCCAACGAGCTACTCTTCACCAGGAGGATCGATATTAGGGTCACTCTCATAATGTCGATATTTGGAGAGTTTGGTTTTAAAACAAAAGAGAGCGTGAGCAAAAATAGCTCAATGAGGGTAAGCAAATAAAAATGTAAACTTTCTTTTAAAATATAAAATTGACAAGAGTTTAGAAAATAATTTTTATAAGATATCAAAACACTTGATGTGCAAAACTATTTTCATGCGTGTAATAAAACTCTAGTCAGCAACTTCAAAATTAGAATATTTTAAAATTAAATAAACAATAGATTTTCTCAAAAACCAACCAATTATCACATTTAGAAAAAACATATAACACTAACTTGTTTTTAAGAAATCAATTGAAATAGTTAACAGTTGAACAGATAGGGAAATCCGTCTCGTTCTAAAACAGTGAGTCCGATTAGTGAGTGTTCGGCTACGGAATTCTAGAGGTGGCTCCCGAGCATAACACTTAGCTCCCGAAGGACTCTATAGGTGTCTCCCAAGCGTAATACTTAGCTTCCGAACCAGATTAACTCACATAAACGTAGAATCAATGTCGATCAAACTTCAACTTACACGTTTTCACTCACCATGAAAGATGAAACTCCAATAGGGCAAAGCCTTAGTCGCCTTATCCCTCCCAGTAGGCTCGACGTCCCTTTGGATATGGGATTCAAACTTAGGGTATGTCATATTTCGGAATATACCCAATCTACTACCCAAATCCTGCCGTCGTCTCCGACCCGACCAATAAAAATGGGAATAGGTATCACGAGTAGTCAAGCAAGAACCACAAGCAACCTGCTCGATTGATTGCCCAAACTACTCGTGCCTGACAGACAATGACAGTGACAAACAGTAACAATTGACAGTAAATATCGATAACAGACAACCGATAACAACAGTCGAGTTCAAATGATATCAATAATATTTTATATAAAATCATATAATTGGACTTATTATTAAGCACAAGCACAAGGTCAATGCACACTGGCATGTTTTCCCTCAAAATACTATTTTTCAAAAGGCTTATACAAGCAGAAAAATATGTTTAAGCAACAAGTGCTTCATGATTTGAAAAATCTCAAACTTTCCAATTAAGAATATTTTACTTTGAGATAAGCACAAACAATTTGAAAATATCCAGACTCCCCAGATAAGAAAATTTTACTCACAGATAAGCACCAACAACGCATTATAATTTAAGGATTTTTAAACTCCAAAGTCAAGAAAGTCTTACTCACCTTCATTGAGGTTCTTTCGAAAATCAAACATATTGCTACGTCAGCTTTATGAGGTTTCCGATAAGTACATGAAAGGGCTCGTCGCTTCATAATAAAAGCCCATGTTGAGTCCAAAAATATAATGTATTTATAAAAAATTATAAATATAACATATATTAAAGTAATATCTAAGGTCCTAAAAAACTTGGAAATGAAACTAATAATCTACATCGCAGAATATGATAATAAGAACGTTCGGGTCTCAATTCTTGAAATCTGAAGTTCAAAGGGTAAATTTTTAGTTCTGGATACGTCTTACGTAGATGGATATTACAACGAATCTATGGTTTGAATTTGAGATTATTTGGAAGTCGTTCGACCCATTTTGGCTCAAAAATAATAAAGTTGTACGATTTTGAAAAATTAATAAAGTAATTGGGGGTCAAAATGAGATTTCTGGAACTTTAAAAAGTTTTGTGGGTTAATATGATATTTTGAAGACTCTGATTTGGGGTCAGTCTGAAATAAATCAAAACTTAATTTAGGAGGACTAAATTGAAACTTTGAGGGGTTAAATTGAAGTTTTTAAAATCTTCATTTGGGTCCAAAACTCTATCTAATTCTCAAAAGCATATCCCTCAACTTTTGACCCATTTCATTTGAGCCCCTAAGCTTTCTACAATCTCCTGCTATGACCTTTTCTTCCCTTCGTCGGCCCAGCCACTCTCGACGACCACCACGACAACAATCGTCTCCAATACACTCATCAAAATTCTCGATACATGACACACGCACATATGTCTTTCAAAGACATACACACTTCATACACAATTACACAGACAGTCGGAAATAATGATCAAAACTGAAATTCGAGACTAGAACATTTCTCACATAAAGGACTTTCGGTTAATATAAAATTCCGACAGTCCGAAAGGCCAAAACGGGAGATCACCGTTGAGCGGCGTTCGTGGCCCCGTCATGACTTCTCCGGCATGGGTTTTAACAATTAACTGGATAATTAAATATAAATCATCAATACGAACAATTTGATATATTAAACTACAATCTTGGACCTGACGTGCGCCGGAAAATAGCCGTCAAAGTTCGACGGTGCCGGTCGCAAGACGTAGCAGACGCATAAACATTTCTGGTATTTTGCCAATGATCCAGAGCTTTGATCTTCAATCGGGAGGTAGCGTTAGAAATCTAATGAAACTAGATTTATATGGTGTAAATTTGGTTATGATCCATTGGTTGAATTTTTGCCAAAGGTGCCGGTCAGAAGTGAGGCTGGGAAATGAAAAAGAAAAATGGTCGTGGGTTTTATTTGATCCAATTTCAGCTTAAACAGGAATGAGAGGCAGTTAGTATATTGGGCTTGGGCTCAGTATTTGGGCCCAAATCTTTGGGCTGGGCTCAATGGATTGGGCCTATCTAATTGAATAGGTTTAAAGGATTTTGAGCGCGATTTAACACAATGAGTTAAAATAAAAATATACTGTGTGTATTTATTCCCGCTACAAAATTAAATAAGTAGACATAAAATTTCATAATATCTAATACACATTCCAAGAGAATATTATTATAATAAAGCATTTCGATTGAAATGAAATAAAAATAGTGATATAAAGAATACTCAAATTTATTTGAAAGAATTATAAAAGTAAATAGACGGGACTTACATCGGCAATAACCGAAAATTCCTTGAATGCGGTCACCGTTTACAAAAGGATAAATGATGCTTTTGAAAAAGAAGATCTGTCGAGACTCCACCGCTAGAAGTCCGCTCAGTGACAGAAGTTTTGGCAGAGATAGAAAGATTGGGGCTTCTGAAAGTCACTGAACTGGATGCAGCACTAATGCAAAAATATCCAGAACGTCTGGTTGGAGAAAATGAAGCATCTTTTTAGATTTGCCATATTGGAGGACAAATCTAATCCACCACAATTCAGATGTTATGCACATCGAGAAAAATGTGTTTGGCAATATTTTCTACACGGTGATGAATGTCAAAGGGAAGACTAAGGACACATCTAAATTAAGGGAAGAGTTGAATGAGTGTTGTAATTGTTCGGAGCTAGCTCCACACGGATTAGGAAAGTGTCCTAAAGCCTGTTACACACTTGATAAGATATCGAAAGCTTCATTATGTGATTGGGTCAAATCTCTTTGATTTTCAGATGAGCACGCATCAAATTTTAGGCATTGCATCGACAAGAATGAATCGCATTTGATCTGGATGAAAAGTCATGATTGTCATGTATTCATGAAATGGTTGATACCTATAGCCTCTCGTGAACTGTTTCCTTCAAATGTGTGGAAGGCTCTAACCGGATTGAGCCTTTTTTTCAAGGATCTTGCGTCAACAGTCATTCGCACCAAAGATATAAGTCGTCTAAAATGTGACATTTCTTTAATATTGTGTCAACTAGAATTGACTCAATGGAGTATCAGCTCGTTCATCTTGCGTATGAAGCGAGAATCGCTATCCCGGTGCAGTATAGATAGATGTACCCGTTCGAGAGGTATCTTCGCAAACTAAAGAATAGTGTGAAAAATAAGGCGTTTTTTGAAGAGTCGATAGCAAACGCATATCTGGTCAAAGAGGTGTCAACTTTTAGTTCGTACTATTTTGAATATCACGTTTCAACTAAAAGAATGACGCTGATGAAATTCCCTCGGTGTTTAAAAAATATGGGGAGATGTTTGGTACAAAGGGAAAAAGATTCCTAACCAAACCAGAATACAACGCCGCAAGGATATACGTGTTGCTAAATTGTGACGAAGTCCAGGAATATGTTAGGTACGAATACTATTTACCATTTATACTGCATATATATATATATATATATATATATATATATATATATATATACACTAATAATTTTTACTCAATTGTCTAATGAATGATATAGTATGTACACGAAGAGCATTCAACGTCTCCAACCAAAAATTACTGATGATAGGCTTAACGAAAGATTGGAAAATGAATTTGTAAATTGGTTCAAACATTATGTAAGACGTTCGATACCGAGATACATATCATTTAATTACCATATGTATTTAACTAATATATTTCCTAAATTAAAAATAATTCTTCAACGTCATAGGCTAGAGATCTTTCAAACAATGTGATCGACGTAAACATTAGAAGCTTAGATGAGTGTCCATCAAGATGTGTGAAAATGTATATCGGATGTAAGATAAATGGTTATATATTTCACACAATAGAGCACGGATCTAACAAAGCAACATCGAGCAGTGGAGTATGCATTAAGGGGTCAAACTATGGGGTAACCTACAATTATTATGGTCATCTCGTAGAAATTGTGCAGCTCGAATACACCAGCCGAATGGAGAAAAACACACTATTGTTCAAGTGTGAATGGTTTGATCCAACTCCTACAGGCACAAAAGTCCATCCACATAATAAGCTTGTCGATATCAATCATAAGCGTAGGTTCAATCGATATGAACCTTTTGTACTTACTTCCAAGAATGTACAAGTATACTATTGTACGTACCCAAGTTTCAAATGAGACAAGTTGGACTGGTGGGCAACGTGTAAAATCAAGGTGATATCAAATGTTGAGTTTATCGAGCCTCTACCAGAGTAATCATTTCAAGATACACGCAATCTAATTCAACTAGACGATGTCGATTTTAAGTTGCACGACCCCAATGATAATGACGTGGGTGATCTTGGTGATGAGACATGTGATGATGCAGAAGAAGTGTTACTCACCGATCAAGATACAGATCAAGACACAAACGAAGATGAGCATGGTGATAACTTTAATAGTGAAAGTGTCGGATCAGATGATTACTTTGGTTGAAATATATGTAAGTTATTCATATTATAAAACACTCTTTTATAACTAATTTATTTTATATTTAGATTTATTAAAATGGTTGATATATAATATATACTGATATTTTGTAAAATACTCGTATTATTTGATAATTTTACAAACGCCGAGAGGTTGTGCATCCAGCAGCCTAGGTCGATTGGATATGGGGTCAGTTAATCATTTAGCTGATTTCGATGACAATTACGTGAGCATTGGTACTGATTATTCAGCAGCGACCGTGGATACCACCACACCGACACCGACACCGTCCGATGCGGGTACATCCTGATGGCATTTGGGACCACCACGGAGGGGAGTTCATGTCTATATGGTCGGGAAGAAGTAATTAAATTAATAATTTTAAAATCTTAATCATCGTTATTATTAAATTATATTTGTAACCACAAACACAATTAGAGGTTACTTAGCATAGAGGTCAGGTTGACCAACAAATTTTGGGATATTATGGAGAAGGAGCTCCATCCCGCTGGGTGGTAGTATAAAAAGGTCCCTAAGGAGACTCGTCGATTCTAGTGGGACATGTTTCAGGTAATTATTATTTTATGTCCAAATTTTTTAATATTTACTGTAAACTGAGAATCATGTATCAATTGAATTGCAATTATTGTTTTATTTTGTAGGAGATTTGTTATTGGGACACGGATGAGTATACTGTAGACCAGATGCATACAACATTTCTCCAAATAATGCAGGACAATTATGGGAAGCGGCTGAATGAGTATAAGCAGTATCGTGATTCTCATGCTGGTAAGCTACCAACATGCATTACCGAGGAGGTCTGGAGAGCAATGATTCAGTTATATGTTTTCTTATTAAATTAGAAATTTTGATTTATTACTGATAATTTAGGGTAAAAAATTATATGCATCCTGTACTATACGCATTTTTTGAGTTTGCATCCTAACGTTTTTTTTTGTAATTTAATGCATCCTGTACTATACAAAATTTTGAAAGTGCAACCTGTACTATACAAAATTTAGAAAAAACTAGTTTTATTAAATAAAAACTAGAATTTACTAAATAAATATGCAAACCATATTTTATCCTAACGTTTACCGGAACTAGTTTTATTAAATAAATAAAATTTATTATGTATTGAATAATAAATTCGGTGAGTTTGCATATTTAATAAAATATGCTGGAACTAGTTTTAAATAAATAATAAATTCACCGGAACTCACCTAAAGTATACGGATTTCAAAATATACAACCTCACTCACGAGACTAGGTGAATTTCGGCGAGTTGGGGCGAGTTGGCTGGTCGGAGGATGCACTTTTAGAATTTTATGAAGTACAGGATGCATTAAATTACAAAAAAAAAAAATGTTAGGATGCAAACTCAAAAAACGCGTATAGTACAGGATGGTTACAATCTTTTTCCCGATAATTTATATCATCTTATATATCATGCATTTCAACTAGGGCTTGTAATGTTGAATGGGATAAACCCAAGAACAAGAAGAAGTTCGAGCAGTGCAGCGGGAACAGGAGGAGTGAGCCTGCTGGTCCGGGTACTGGGATGTCGAAGCATGAGGGAGATTTAGATCTATGGTCGATTATGATTTATATATTGTAAGTAATTTCAGAATATAATATGTTATTTATTTGTTTATTTTTAATGTTAATTATTTGATAATTTTATTCAGATACAGGAGCGGGAGACGGGTGCACCGGCCAATACGTACCGGATTTTTGTACGTACGCACAAGAAGGACGACAACACATGGATCAATGTGAGATCCAGTAATACTAATGTGAGTTTGTTTCTTATTTTTAACTTGTTCTTTGGTTTTAATGTAGAATTTACTAACGAGTGGTATTTCAGGAGGAGTATGAGCGACGTCTGGAGGATTTATTTGCGTCTGCCCAGGATCCAGATAATGAGGTTGACCCTAACCGGGTTTATCTCGACTTTGTCAGGTCGAGCAAGGGCCTACACTGAAGCACCGACTTGTTCGGGAAGTTGGTGGTTTCCGAGACAGCTCTTCTTCCTCCTCCTCCCAGCATGATAGGACTGATTCAGACTTTCCGTACGTACTTTTATAAATATATTTGTCAAATGTTTAAAGTCCGCTCGCAAGAGTACGAGTTCGCTTGTAGGTTGGTAAGCTTAAACTGAGTCGACTCTCAAGGGACAACTAATCGGAATTATCAATATTTTTTTAATCACAAAGTCATACACGAACAAGTATAATTGGGGGGCTTTGTTTGTTTTTTATTTTATAAACTATGAATTGAAAAGCAAGAGCAATTAATTAAAACTGATTAACTTGAACTAATTATCTTAATATATTTAACCAACAAGAATTTAAAAAGCTTAATTAACTAAAAGTTATGAACTAGGGTTTCAGAAATTAAAATGCAATCAAAAAGAATGAATAAATTATCACTATAACCATCAAGCATAAATGAAAGAAACGAAATTAAAAGTTGAAAGATTACGAACTATATTAACTATGGAATCTAAAGTATCAAGCATGAAATATCTCAAGATCCAAAAATAAGAACAATTATCTATATATCGAAAGCAACGAAAAACAAAAATAGAAAGTGATTAAAAAGGTTTAGAGTACTTATTGAATCTAGAAAAAGCAGTAAATCTCCAGCTATTCCCGAGAAAGGAACGCTGATCTCGATCGAAGAATGAATCACGAACGAAAGAAGGAGCTATAGCACTTTGTAATCTCTAATCTTCAATCTCGATCTTCTATCTACATAACGGGCGGTGGAAACGGACACTTTCTGCATCTCGGAACCCTAGGAAGGTGTTGAGCTATACCCTAGACGAATTATAGAAGGGTATATATAAATTTCCAAAACTTGGAGAACAAGTTTCCTTAAAAATTACGAATCTGAGACCGTTAACGGTAAGCTTATCGGTAAGGGTTACCATTAACCTCTTGCTGAAAGTCTCTGTCTGTACTTAACGGTCGAGCTAGCGGTTAGGCTACCGCCAATCTCGCCGTGAAACCTTGTAGTTGTCTTCTAACGGATGTGCTAACGGTTAGGCAATCGTTAAGTTTGTCGTTAACTCCTCTCTGAATCTCTCTGTCGCTCCTTAATGGTTCAGATAGAGGTATAGTAAACGCTAGGGTTTAGCGTTAACGTTAGCGGTAAGAGCAACCGCTAACCCTACCGTTAAGTTGTAAAAATTGCTACTTCTTCGCCGAATAGCTCGTTTTCGTTTCTAAGTTCTCACATCGGTTTGTAAGCTTCTATATTTCAGCACCGAGCTTCCTTAGCTACTTAGCTATATATGGAAAAACAAAGAATAATCACCTAATTGCATCAATTATGATCAAAACACGGTAAAATAAGCTAGAGATACGAAAATAAAAAAATATACTAAATATATCCAACTTAAATTAAATTCATTAATAATCTTAGTTACATACTTACAAAGATTCAAGAGACGTCACATTCTAAACCTGTGTCTAATATCTATTTTATTAATTATTATTATTAAATCATTTTATATATTAATGTTTAGAATAAATTCGTTAAGAATGATTAGTTACATATTTTGAGATATTCAAAAGACGTCACACTATCGACCCATGTCGCATTGTACTGGTGTCTAATTAATTTTTATTAATTATTAGTATATAATTTAATATTTTCATATTTAGATTGAATACATTACTAATACTTAGTTATATACTTAGATTATTTTAATTAACTCATATTTTACCTACATAGAATATTTAAAACTCCAAAAATAAAATTATTTTAAATTCTATTATCAATAAAGTTTATTTAATTATTTTCATAATAAATTATTTTTTGTAATTAAAACTATTTCATATGTATTTTATCTTTTAACTAAATAACTAATTTAGATCTTATCTACTAATTATATATGACTTGTTTATATTTTTATATTAGGAGAATCAAAGGAAAGTATTGAATAAGGAAAAATATAATAAAAAAGGTTAAATTAGGTAAGATACAATAAAAATAAAAAGTATTAAATTAGGTAAATATTAGGCTCTTATGACACATAAACAAACAAAGCGCCAGAATTTTTTATTTATCAAACGAAGCATATAAAGCATACACATAGGTTAGGAGAATTCTGTATTAATATATAGGGGTATATATATATATATATATATATATATATATATATATATATATATATATATATATATATATATATATATATATATATATATAGGATTGGGTTCAAATGAGAACCCCGTCATTATATGTGAAACCTAGGGACTAATCCTGGCCTTAGATCTAATATTGCACAGTGCAATTATATGTCCAGGTTCATTGTGCTTTTTACACAGTACTGTAGTGCTAAAATCAGTCCAGTTTTTTTAATTTAATTATATATATATATATATTTTACGTTTTAAAACATGCAATATGTATCTTAAATTGTAGATCTTGAGAATGTGATTAATTTGATATATATTTCATTCAAGACGAATAAAATTTTGAAAAAGTTATGGTTTGTTGAAGATTTGAGTTTCATTTCAAATTTTTGAATTTGCAGTTTATAGACGAAATTTGCGATGCTTTTTGTATACAATCGTAGTGTTTTTTTTTCTTAATCTATTGTGCTTTCCAAAGAACAATGTAGTGCTCTTTGTAAACGTTGATATATGTCCAAAATACCATTTTTAATTAATTAATACATTTTTTTACATTATTACCATGCTGACATGTCATGATCTCAACCATCAAGATTATTCAATCTAATGGTCAAGATGAGTCCCTAGGTTCACATATAATGACGGGTTCTCATTTGAACCCAACCCTATATATATATATATATATATATATATATATATATATATATATACACACACACATATATAGAAATTTGATCCAATAGGTCCAATTATTAAAATGAGTCCGTAGGGCCAAATCTCAACCACTCATTTGGTTTAAATCTGATGGATGTAATTTCGATGGAGAATGGTTGACTAATAAATATATAGCATGTATTATTGTGTACGTGTACTACTAACAGTTTATCATCGGACATGTAAATGTGCATTAATAAACTATTAAATGTGCAGTAAAACTGTTGGAAATTGGCTTGGAGAAACATGATATATAATACAAACATCATTATTATTCTAATAATGAATCAATGTACTTCTAAATGTGCATTGAATTTTTATTTTTTATTATTTGTTTTTTTGAAATAATTTCAATTAGAACTTTTGAATGTACAAGTTTGTTGGGAAAAATTGTATGGGTATTGTTCCTTAGGTCGTAAGAAATAATATGGTGTAATTTATTTTGGAAATGTTTATATATTTTGAGACTTATAGAGAGGTTTCAATAAAGGAGAATTTAATATGACTGTGGTCTTGAGCCGTTTCCCCTTGACCTAATCCCGCAACTGGCGGACGGAGTGTTCAAAAGAAAGTGGGTCGTAGATAGGGTATAATCACGATTATGATAATCTCTGGGTAAACAACTAAGCTAAAGAGTTGTCGTACCTGATCGTTATAAGGGTAGCGTGGGCTTCGGCCAAAATAGTGGGTTAAGAAAATGAAGATAATGAATGGGCGTCATAAGGAGAATAGAAGAATCAAGTCATCTAGATGCGATTTGGACGTTTAATGTGAATTTGATTGTGTTTGAGAGCTAGTCCTTCGGGGACGTACGCTCGATGAGTGAATACATAGAGTGTAGTCCTGTGGATTTACACCCACCATTTGGTCATTATTAAATGATTGCATCGAATTTATATTCTTTTACATTTATTTACTTTGAACAAAACATGCATCAAGAATGTTATAAGAATATTTTCCAATTACAAATGTTTGTACTCAACTCCAAATGAAGCCACACTTGCAAACCATCACCCGCTCACTAAGATCTTTGTCTCACTGCACCTAATTTTATTTTTAAACCAAAAACCAGACACCGATAACGCTTGCACCGAGGTTGAGGACCACGAGGAGTAAATAGTTGAAGACTCCGTGTTGGAGAATTATAAATTGTAATAAATAAGATACTCATTTGAGATTTATTTCCACTGCAAACTTTAAGTACTCCTAATTATTCAAGAATATATAAGATATTTAATCGGGTGTTACTGGCATAGCCGACATTATCTATACTATTGAATGAGTTATGTTATTATTATCGAATAGTCACCCCTTGGCGCCGTCGGGCATGACAGAAGTGGTATCAGGCTCAGTTGTAAGAAAGACACTTACGCTGAGCAATCCAGAATAGGACCTTTAGCCTGTTATGGGGAAAAACCACTAGAGCTTGACCTTAGTATCAAGCCAAACTTGGATAGGGGTAACCTAGAGCCTGGTGGTTATTTTGGACCTTCTTAGGTAACCTTGAGTGTTTAAATCTTGAATTAATTACTAATTAATTTCTATAATACCGTCTTTAGTTACCTTTTATTACCGAACCAATGGGACCTTGATTTGCTACTTATGAAATTACTTCTTGTGATAGGTATGGATTCCGATCTCTCTTTGATCCTTGAGTGTGCCTGTCTGAATCAGAAGGCCGAGATGATGGAGGATAAGTATGTATTTTAGATGAATAACTGGAGTGAGTTGCATTTCATTGCTCTTACTGAGCAGGATAGAGCCACTTCGCTAGAGCAGTAGCTCAACCAGGCTCAAGAGACGATTCAGACCATGTCTATGCAGCTCACAGAGACCACCGACTTAGCAGAAGAGAGGGCACATAAGATCCAGACCCTAGAGACTACTCTGACCCATGCTCGTGAGGATGCGGTGATATATCAAGGACAGCGAAATGATATGGTCCGTTCATATGAAGCACGTCGTGGCAAGTGTGACAGTATGAAGTTATCTCTACAGCAGAAGAACGCAGTGATCGAGGGGCAGGATGCCACCATCGGGGGACTTCGTCACCTTAAGACACAAATGGGACATCGTATTAGCATACTCGAGGGAGTGATATCAGCAGAGCGCCAGCAGCACGAGGACTACCATGCTACTGTTCGAGATGGAGTGGCTGGACTTGTTGGTATCATTCCCGGCATAGCTGATGAGTTTGGAGTGGCTCCACCACCACCCACCCCCCTGTAGAGAGCTTATCGAGCACGACTAGCTCTGAAGAGGACCCTGAGGAGGATCTTATGGAGTCCAGAGATGATTAGGAATGATGATTTATTACTTTAATTATTGTGTAAACTTGCACTAGACATTATGCTACTACAAACTTTATCACGTAGTTTATTGGTCGGTGATTGTACTTATTGGCTACTATTAGCATATGACTTTCAGCGTATTTAGGATGGAGACAACTATGTCTTACATTCTTACTGTCGGCATCATCTAATTTTGGTTTATGTAGCGATGATGTTAATATTATGTATGACGATCTTATTATGCGGCTTATATGATTAGACGTTGTTTTATCTTGTTAATTGTTACTTGTCTATTCAATATTATGCATCTTAGAATTTCTTTATTATTTACCATATTATTTAATCAACTTGTACCCTAGATAGCTGAACGACGTGGAAGAGGCAGACCCCGTATTCATCATGGAAATGAACCACACCATGAATGAACCCCTTCCCTTGAACTACCAAATCCACCACCACCACCTCCTATTGCGGGCGAGAACCTAACGGCCCAAGCTATTCAGCAATTATTGTTATTCCTACAACAACAAACTGCACCCAACCCAAATCCTCATGAACATCCCGTTGATTCTCATGATCGGGTATTAGAACGCTTCCTACTATTCAACCCACCAGCATTCCTAGGAGAACCGGATGATGCAAAAGCTGAAAATTGGCTAGAGAAGATGGAGGGCATTTTCTCTGCTCTCCAATACATTGATGAACAACGTTTGAGACTCGTAATGTTTTTCCTTGAAGGAGAAGCACGTAACTGGTGGAGGACTGTGGAGGCTACTTGGGCTCAAGATGAAACATTAAGAAGTTGGGCTAACTTCCAAAGTGAGTTCCGAGATCAGTATATACCACAAGTGATTAGAGAGGCTCGGCGAGATGAGTTCTATTGTTTAAGACAAGGAAACCTCACTATAACTCTGTATGAGTTAGAATTCCATCACTTGTCAGCCTATGCCATGGGTTCAATAAGTACTGAAGAAGATAAGTTGTACAAATTTACTCGTGGATTGAGGCCAGAGCTACAAAAACAATTGCTAGCAATTGAGTTGAACACCTACTTAGCGGTAGTTAAAGCAGAAGCTCGAATGGAAAGTGGACTGAACCGCCTAGCTCCATCTCCAAGCCAGTCACCTGGGAATTTCAAGAGGCCTGATTATGGACAGAATCATCCACCACCAAATAAATTTCAAAAAAGTGGGATTGGGAGTTCCACCAAAGGGAATAAGCTAACTCTAGACAAACCCTGTGAGCACTGCCTAAAGAATTGGCACATGCCGAACCAATGCTGGAAGAAACTAGGTAAGTGTCTCAAATGCGGAAGTAGCCAGCATCAGATTAAAGATTGCACTAGATTGGGTAATCCAGTCAACCAACAAGTTATTCCCGTGCAACAAGGGAATCGAGCTAATAACCGGGCTAGGGTTCCAGCCCGTGCATTTGCCCTTGTAGGATAGGAGGCCCCTGATGCAAATAACGTGTTGGAAGGTACACTTCTTGTATCTAACCATTAAGCGAAATCTTTATTTGACCCAGGATCTTCACACTCATTCGTTGCACTGCACTTTGCACATAAGATGAACGCATGCATGGAACTTATGGATGTGTATTTTGAAGTTTCAATTCCTTTGGGTGCAAGCGAAGTGACTAATATGATATATAATGTATGTGACGTAATCATTGATGATGTGTGTTTTTCTGTCGACTTGATTCTTCTACCTATACTTGAGTATGATGTCATTTTTGGGCATGGACTGGTTGCCAAAACATTACACACAATTGGATTGCCTCTCTAAAGTTATTAAATTGTGCATACCTAATAGACCGGTAGTAGAACTAATAGGAAATGGAAGAGTTACACTATCTCCCCTCATCTCAGCTGTTAAGGCTAGGAAGTCAATCTGTAAGGGAGCACAAAGATTCTTAGCGTTTGTGATAAATAAGCCTAAGAAGAAATCAGAAATTAGTGGGATACTAATTCGAACTTTTGTGTACTGTTTTGTATGTAATTGTTGCATTTTTTCCTTATGTTTTTAATTAGGATTTTATGTTGATTTTAATAATTTTGAGTAAGGTTTAAATAGGCTTTCCGATTTTTTTCTTGTGTTAATTGATTATCGTGACTCTTTGTGATTTTATGTTTAACTTGTTAAATGGGTGCAATTAATTTGAGGATTGGTGAAATTTTTGGATTTTCACGTTCAAATTCCTATTTTTTTGGCTAAGGCATTAAAGACCAAAAATCAATCCAAGAGTAAGCTCAAAAATGCCAAAACTTTCTGGAATGCTGGCCTAGACTCGCCGCGCCTAGCCCCACGCCCACTCGCCGCCCCTCGCGCCCTTTCGCCAAGCGGCGCCGAGGATCGCCCACGATGCCGCCCCTGTCCGCGTTGCGCCGCGCCGCGCCATCCCTCGCGCTCACGCTCGTTGCTACTCACTGCGCCTCGCCAAACCACGCCATCGCTCGCGCCAACTCGCACCTTCTCGCCCCGGCTCGCCACGCGTCAAGCCACACTGAGCCATCTCAGTCAACATGGCCTAATTTTAGGCAAACCCAGGATTTTCATGCCTTTTTGGCTAAATTGGCTCATGTAAACCCAAATTAGCCCTAGTATAAATAGACTAGAACTCTTTTTGTTAGGATTATCACTCAAATTTCCCAAACTTGCATGGGTTTTGGAATATTTTTTCTCTTTTGTTCATAGTTTAATTTGGAAGCTTTGCCTTGGGTTTGTAAGCTCAAGATGAATCCAAATACTCCTTTGGATTTTTACTTTTATGCAATTTAATTCAAGCTTGTTTCTCTCCTTAATTTTAGTAAGCTTTCTTTTATTTTATGCTTTGTTCTTCAATTTTATGCATGTTCTTCAATTTATGCTTTTTGCCTTAGCTCTTTGATTTCTTACTTGATCTTGTGAATTGACTATAGAATCTTGATGAGTGACACATCTAGGCTATAGATAGGGTCCTTGATCATTTTAATCTTGAGTTTTTCATATGCTTTATTTGCAATTTAGTTTTCATGCATAGTTTCTGATTGAATCTTAGATCTACTCTTCATTTCTTGTTACTTTCCTTAAAGCTTTGAACATTCACGTCAACTTTTATTGATCTATACATTGATGTTCAATTTTAGTAAATTTGCATTTTTTTAAGTTTTTATGCATAATTGTACCTTGTGCATGCATGCTTGTACTTGGTGAAACAATGCTTGTTCTTGCTTATTTATTTACTTGCTTGCATTTTCATGTTAAGGCATCCGACGAGACATCCTACCAACGTGCTATTTCAATTCCTAGGATAGTTTAATTAGTTCAATTGCTTTATTTTCATTTTCTTTTTATTTTTCTAAGCTTGAAACACATAGATTCCCCAATTGAATTGAAGTCCGATAATACCGAGCCATGAACCTTTTAAATTTCTAAAACCACGAAAGACTACAACTTCATGTACCTACTTTATAAATATTTGTCAAATTTTAAAAAGCTCGCACGCAATAGAATGGGATCGCGTGTAGGTTGGTAAGTTGAACCGAATCGTCTCTCAAGGAAAACTAGGCTCGGAAGTTCGTTTTGTGTTTGTTGTTCACGAATAAGAAAATAAGAAAAATAACACACGGTTGGGTTTTGTTTGAGAATTTTAAGAACTAAAAACTAATGAAAATAAGAGAAATAAATTAAATCTAAAGATTAATTTTATTATAACCTAATAAATTAAATCTAGAGATTATTTAAACTACGAATTAATTATCTAAAAACCTAAAATTAATTTAACTAAGAGAAATTGGATCTAGAATTTATTTATAAATTAATTGATTTTTAAAAAAATTAAGAAAACTAGGGTTCTAGAGCTTAGATTCGTCTCCACGATCGCTTGGGTATCCCCAATTGATGGTTCACAACGAGTCTAGGCTCTAGACCGATTAGATCTAGCTTATAATTATCAACATAATAACAATCCCAATCGCAACACAATCAAAATATTGATTCGTCATGGAAGCAATAATTATTAATTAAACTAATAAAAAGCATGCAACTAAATCGAACGCGAAAGAAATAATTACTTACTAATTAAACTAAGAAGATCCACAGTGTTTTGGTGTAGAAATCCACGAACTATCATTGATCTAAACTAACTAGGAGCTAATCTAAACTAATCCTAAAAACTAGAGATTTAAAACTAAACTTATGAAGAGAAACTAAGAAAACAACTCGTCACTCGTCGGGGTTGTCAACCCCTAAGAGGCCTTAGAAACCCTAGGAAAAGTAAAAAGTAGGAAAAGAGACCTAAACTATGCTAAAGTATGCTTGAAATCCAAATTATGGGGGTATTTATAGTTGTGGGATGATTTTGGGCCGAAATCAGACTTTTATGTCGGTTTTGGGCCCTTTTAACGGAAGCGTTAACGGTAAGGTAGCGGTAATAATCGTTATAGAAAGCTACCATTAGTTCTTCAATTCAGCGCGTCTGTCCTTCAAGGATACTATAACGGTTTCAGCAAAATAACCATTATAGAAAACTGGCAGCTTCAAATTCTTGCTACTTCTTCGCCGAAAAGCTCGATCTTTGTCTCTCGATCATCATACTTCATCTCTAACGTTCTGAACTCTTCCGGTTACTTAGCTATAAAGTGAAAAACCACAAATAATCACTTATTTGCATCAATCTAGATCAAAAGGCGGTAAAATAAGCTGGAAATACAAATATACGATAATTCAAGCTCAAAATTATCCAACTTATACCAAAAATAATAAGAAAAAGTAACTAAAATACTACTGAAAATCAAGACAAATCTGTGCTAATCAACTACCCCACGCTTTATTGGTTTGTTCGTCCTCGAACAAATGATAGTTTCAAAGTATAACAAGAATGAAAATGAGCTCAAGCAAAGAGTCGTGAGTTGCTACATACATAATTTTGAAAATATAGATACAAGTCAATCAACGTTAAACACTCCACCATTATTACATTATCGCTTCAAAATCAAATTCATGCATCCTCTCAAAAGGGAAATATATATGTGGGTGTTCACTCAAAAGCACTCAAGCATTGCTGCATGAGAAGTGTATACGCTCAAATCATACAATTACATGCACAATAAATAAGAATTGAAAACCAATCTCTTTTCAAACGCAAATTAAGTGTGTTATCGAACTAAGAATCGGAAAAGGTCTTTTCGGGTTGTAATGTAAGGCTCTTTGGATGGGTATGGAATATATAAGTCGTGTGGCGAACTCACCCAACCTAATCTAATTACGAAGCAAAATGCTTCACCTTGTACAAAAGAAAAACCTCGCCAAACACTCATAACGTAGCCTTTATACTTAGGCTATTTCTCAACTCGTAACTCTTAACCGACTTTTGCTTAAACCAGTTAATCACAATTGAAGCTTATTATATGCTTCTTCTCGTACTACACAACTCTTTTGCCTTTTAAAACAGTAGGCTTCATAAAAATAAACAATAAGCTGAAGCCTTAATTAGCGCGCAGGCAATGACTCAACACGATTCAACTAGACTCACCATCCTTCTTTTTCTTTTAATTTTTTCCCGTTTCTATTTTTATGGGTTTTTTTTTCTCTTGTTTTTTTCGGATGGTGGTCCTTAATTACAAAAAATCATAAAATCATAAATTCCTAATTAAAATTCCAAAACACTAATAACCAATTAAAATAACGAACTCCTATCCCACGCTTTTAATGGGTTAGTAGGGGTCGACTCAAAAACACTCATGGCTAAAAGGCATGGACTATTTGGCTATGATTGGCTCATTCGGAATTTATAGTGGCTAAAATTTATGGTTATGGCCAAAATAAGGCTTTTTCTGTGCCATAACCTCATTTTCAAAGTCAACTACACATACCAATATCAAGGAGATATCAAATCAAAACTTATTCAAGCACATGCAAAGATGATAAACACGCAGGCTACTAATAGGCTTTTTGCATGAAAAAGTTTTGAATTAACGCTGCTTTTAAGGTTTTGCGAAATCAATTGCGTACAAGCACCATTTTACAATATATAAATAATAATGTTTGAAAAATTTTATGCACTTATGCACGTTCAAAAAACAAGAAAGGAGTAAGAAAACGTCCCTAAAAACTAATGGTCGAGTTACTCCAAAAAGTGCTTGTGCAATCATCCTTCGTCTTTAATCCCGTGATTGGAAATTGTCTGATTAACAACATCAAAATTCAGCTCGTTTTTTTCCCTCAAATTCCCGTAAATCTGCCACGCTAGTGGTTAGTGCTACAGCTAGGCTATCGTTATCCCCTAACTGTTACTTTCCCAACGTTCTGTTTAGCGGTTCACCTCAGTGTAATTCGCCTGGACTGCTAACGATAATTACTAACGGTAAGGAGCCACCGATAGGTTCCCAGTTTTGGCAATTTCTTCAATATTTCATGCACATCAACACCGCATAAACGTACCAAAGCATAGACACAACTAATAAAATTAAAAGAAAGAAATAAAAATCAAAAATAAAATCTAAGGAAAAAGAAATCAAACACTTAGGTTGCCTGATTCAAGCTTTTTGGTTGCCTACTTATGAAAATGTGTCAAAAATCCAAAAGCTTGCCCGCAAGAGAACGGGGTCGCGCGTAGGTTGGCAAATTTACTCGAGTCGTCTCTCGAGGAACATACAATCGGAATCTTTAAATAGTTTTGTTCAATCTCAAATAACATGAATTGCATGCATAAACTAATCTCCAACCATCAGAATATTAAACTACCAACAATAAGCATATAAGATTGAAAATAAACTGAGATTAAATAACTAAATACGTTCAGTGAATCCAAACGAAGCAAACAATACGAACATGAACAAACTAATATTCTAAAACTTGAAAACTAATGATTAAAACTAAGAAAACTAAGTGAAAGTTCAAAGTACTCGTTTAAGCTACTGGAAATTGAAAGATCTTCGGCTATTCCGAAGAGTGAACGCAGCGGACTGGACTTCTACGGATGAATCGTCATCGAACGACTTAGAGAACTCGTCGTCGTCGATTCTTGGTTGCTCCTTGATCATCGCGTCTCGTTGTTGTTTTCCGTCTCCGAAACCCTAGGATACTCTCTATTTTTAGGGTAAGCACACGCACACACAGACCTAGATGCTCGAAATTCAGATTAAGGAGGGTATTTATAGATTTTTTTCGCGAACTGGGCCGAAAAATCTGTTCTGGGCTTCCTGGGCCTGCTAACGGTTACTCGCTAATGGTTGGTGCAACCTTTAGCAGCAACCGTTAGCTGCTTTTATTTTGCATTTCGGGCTGTCGACAACGGTTATAAGGCAACCGTTATAGAAAGTTACCGTTAGCTCTTGAATTCAGCACTCTGATCGGTAACATCGGTTGTCAATAACGGTTAAGGTTAGCAGTAACAGCTAACGGTTGGAGTGACCGCTAAGTGTAACCGTTAGCCTCAACGACAACGGTTCAAGCAGCATAACCTCTCTAGAAAGTTTGTCAGCTTCAATTCTTGCTACTTCTTCACCGGAAAGCTCGATATTTGAATCTCGATCATCATAATTCATCTTTAACATCCTGAACTCTTCCGTTTACTTAGCTATAAAGTGAAAAATCACAAATAATCACTTATTTGCATCAATCTAGATCAAAAGGCGGTAAAATAAGTTGGAAGTCTAAATATATGAAATTAAGCTAAATTTATCCAACTTATACCAAAAATAATAAGAAAAAGCAATTAAAATACAAACTAAAATAAAGACAATTACGTGCTAATCAACTACCCCATGCTTTATTTGTTTGTTCGTCCTCGAATAGACGTTAGATTCAAAGTGTAACTTAGAAAGAAAATAAGTTCGAGTAATGAGTCATGCGTTGCTACATAGATAATTTTGAAAATATATGCACTAGTCACGCAACGTCAAACACTCCACCCTTATTACATTGTCACTCCAAAATCAAATTCATGCATCCTCACAAGAGGGTAATATATAGGGTGTACGCTCAAAGCACTCAAGTATTTTCTGCATGGGACATGTATACGCTCAAATCATACAAATGCAAGTAAAATAAACAAGAACCGAAAATCAATCTCTTTTCAATCGCAAATTAAGTGTGTTATCAAACTAAGAATCGAAAAAGGTCTTTTCGGGTTGTAATGTAAGGCTCTTTGTACGGGTATGGAATATAAGTCATGTGGCTAAATAACTCACTCAACCTAATCTAATCACGAAGCAAGTTGCTTCACCTCGTTCAAAAGAAAAACCTCACTAATCACTCATAACGTAGCCTTAAGATTTAGGCTATTTCTCAACACGCAAACCGTAAAACCGGCTTGTCGCTCAAACCACTTAAACAATTGAAGCTTATAACACGCTTCTTACACAACTCTTGCCTTCTAAACATTAGGCTTCATAAGAAAATTAAAAATAAAACACAAGCCTTAATTAGCACGTAGGCATTGACTAACACAAATTCAACTAGACTCACCATCCTTCTTTTTCTTCTTCT
>BMAC01000257.1:34748-69757 GCA_014905375.1 Phtheirospermum japonicum | reverse complement strand
CGATTGTCGTCTTGTGGGTCTCCAAAGTTTAGATCATCGGTGGGCGGCATCCCATATGGTTGGTATCGTAGAGGGGTATTATTGTCATTTCCTTGCCCTCGTCCACCATTCGTTCGTCCTCCTCCTCTTCCTCCTGGTCCTCGGCCTCCAATAGGGGTAGTGTTTGACATGTTGGCCGAATTTGTATTGCGATTAATTGCGTCGGAGGAATGAAAGAGTCTTCTTGGTCTCCCAACTCGTTCGATGTTGTCTATATATTTAGCGAGTTCATTTCTAAGACTTCGACGTCCTAGCATCAACAACAAACAACATCAACGCATCGAGTGGCAAACAAAGAACCTTTATACAAATAAACGGAAAAGCATAAAATAACACGAACAAACATTATAAAAACCTATTTCAGTCCCCGACAACGGCGCCAATTTTTGATTCGAGCTTTTGCATGTGCCTACTTTATAAATAATTGTCAGAAATTTAATAGCTCGCCCGCAAAATAACGGGATCGCGTGTAGGTTTGGCAAGCTTAACTCGAGTCGTCTCTCAAGGACTGACGTTCGGGATTTTTAATGTTTGTTTAATCACAATGTTTAACACGAGAACTTGTATAAATTTTGTTTTTGGAATTATAAACTACTAACAAATTTAAAAGCATCAACTAATTATGATTAACTAATTAACTTAATTTAAGCTTGAAAACTAAATTATCTAAGAATTATTAATCTAGGGATTTTAAAGCAAATAAATTCTAAATTAATTAACTAGCATGCATCAAACTACTATGAACTAAATTTAACATATGAATTCTCAAGAACAAGATCAATCTCAAAATTCTCAAGCAATAACATAGCAATAACCAATTATCAACTAATTATCAAAACTAAAGCAATAATTTAATTAATCATGAACAAATCATCACCAAGCATGAACAAGAGAATAAACGCAGCGACTAATTAATATTAAAAACTAAAATCTCCGGTCCAAACTTCAGCGATTCAACGTTTAAATCAATCGAAATAACTAAACGGTTCAAGAACTCAAACGAAAACAATTAAAATCTAAAAACTAAGAATTAAACTAAGAATTAACTAAAGTTTAGAGAACTTATGAAGTAGCTAAAGGTGATTAAGTTGCTCTGAAAATCCGTGTTATAGATGGTTGATCTTGGTCGAGAAATCGGAGTTTGAACGAACGTCTTCGTCTTGGTGCTTCGGGCCTGGAATCTTCGACTTAGATCTTTAAAATATGTTGTAGGGTGTTGAAAATAGGTTTCTCAACCCTAGGTAGGTGTTTTGGGTTGTGGGTATGTGTTTAAACCGAAATATGAAGGGTTTATATAGTTATTTCATGACTTGGCGCACAAGAAACCCTAAAATTCACGCTTTGGGCCGTCGCGTCGATCGACGTCGGTTCTGGCGTCGACTAACGCGAAACTGGTCGACGCTGCAGAGACTGTGGCAGGCGCTTCGATCGACGTCAGTTCTCGCGTCAACTGACGCGAACTGGGCGACCCTACGGAGACCGTGGCAGGTGCGTCGATCAACATCAGTTCTCGCGTCGACCGACGCGAAGTCGACGCTACAGACACCGTGGCAGCTGCGTCGATCAACATCAGTTCTGGCGTCGACCGACGCGAAGTCGACGCTACAGAGGGTTGTGGTCGGCCATGGCTTTCTAGAACGTTTACAGGTAGAAATCCTCTATAGAAAGTATGACATCTTTAAATTCTTCAAATCGCGGCCCGTTTTCGCTGAAACTCCACTCGTACGCCCGTTCTCGACTATCTTCAGGCCAAAATAATTCAAAATACCTATAATAAATATAAATTTAAATAATTTTAATTAAAAAATGATAAAAATAAGTTGAAGATAAGAAAATACGAAAATATGCTCAATCAATCCAACTTATACCAAAAACAATAAGAAAAATAGACTAAAATACTAATAAAAACCAAGACAAATCCGTGCTAATCAGCTTCAATGCCCCAAGATCGAATTCCTTAAATAAAGAATACGGCATCAAATTAATGCCAGCGCCAAGATCGAGCATCCCCTTTTCGGTTTGTCCATTCCCAAGAGAAATAGTAATACAAAAACTTCCGGGATCCTTTTCCTTGGGTGGTAATGGTTTCTTGATTATCGCGCTGACTTCTTTTGTTAATGACACATGTTGGGTTGCTGCCAAGCGCCTTTCTCGTGATGCTAGTTCCTTGAAAAATTTAACGAATGCGAGCATCGTTTTTATCACATCTAGCAGGGGAAGGTTGATATTAACATTCTTCAATAAATTGTAAAATTTCATGAACTTTTTGTTTTCTTTGGCGGGGCGTAGACGACTTGGGAAGGAGACATGATCATAACTAGTCAACTTCTTTGGGTGGTTAGTTGCTGAATCGTTCCTTCTTTTCAACGCTCCCGGCACATATGGATTAGTCGATTTATGCATGAGATCGGCCGGTTTGGTTGCATATACTTGCGGTTGGGTCTCGGCCTTTTCCGTGTCGTCTTCCTTTTCTAACTCTATGCCATTATCGACCTCCTTTCCAGTTCTCAGCACATGAATAGCTGAGGCGTGTTCCGTTTGGCTCGAAAACTTATTTTTCTCCTTCGACAATGTTGCTACAGTCGCGGACAATTGTCCTATAATCATATCTGAATGCTGCTGCCCTTTCTGCACAGCCTTAACAAGCTCATGACCTTGCTGTACAGCCTTGACTAGTTCATCAAACCGTGACTCGAATTTTGCATTGAGATCCGTAATTTGCTTATTCACTTGTGAAGTTAATTGCGTGAGTCCTTCTCTATTTCGTACAGTCTCCGTCACTTGATTTTGTTGCCATACTAAAAGTTGATCATTTGTTTGCACAGGTGCAGGCGCTTGTCTGGGGCCATATGTGAAGTTTGGATGATTGGGAGGTCCTGGATGATATGTGTTTCCCGCTGGAGGTTGAGGTTGAAATTTTGAATAGCCTTGACCTCCGTTTCTTACACTTTATCAAACACAGTTGTGTATATGCTCGCTACATGTCCTTGCAATCCGCATCGTGCACATAACTCCACAGTCTTCTTCGATCTTGCCATCTCTGCTTTTAGGGCGGCCAACTCTTTGGCCATCTCTTCGAACTTAATGTCTCTCTCGTTTGGCATCTCGGAGTCTTATTTGGTCATAATCGTTCGTGGTCGAGAATTAGTTTGTCTCGACTTCTCGCTCATCCTCTCAAACAGTTGCTTGGCTTTCGTCGCTGCCAAGTTCCCAAAGTCTCCCCCAGCAACTACTTCTACGTTATTTTTGTAAGAATCCAAAAGCCCTTCGTAGAAAAGTTGATTTACCATTCCCGGAGAGTTGTGATGATGTGGGCAAGCTTGCAATAGAGATTTGAAACGTTCCCACGCCTCGTGAAACAACTCCCCGTCTTGCTGGACAAAATTGGCTATTTATCTCCTTATGTGGCCCGTCGTCTGAGCTGAGTAGTACTGATTAATGAATTTGTCACTAACCATGGACCAATCGATCAAAGATCTCGGTTCCAGTGATAGTAGCCAAGACTTGGCTTTATCCTTCATGAAACTCAAAAAACACACCATTTGAAGGTCTTCGTGATGAAGCCCCGGAAATGGAATCCTACTAACTTCGGCATAGAACTCCTTTAGGAAGGTCAATGGATCTTCGTTGGCGAGGCCGTGAAATGTCGGGGGGTTGTTGATGACATGAGGTTTCAACACGAAGTCTCTTGTAGTTCTTCCCAACACAATGACAGAGCTATTGGGACCCACTTGAGGAGTTGTGAACTCTCTTTGCCTTGGTTCGCGCGCCTTCCGCTGGTATCTCTCTTGGTTATTTGGCCTTGCATATTCGTTTCTCTCATGGTAATCGTCATTTGCAAGCAAGTCATTGACCCGCTCTTCTCCATGGTAAGATCTCTCGGAATAGTCATCCGGAATGTGGCGGTAGCGATTCCTATCTCCCCTTCTTTGGCCGTCATTTTGGTCTATCACGTTTCGTTGAATATTTACCCAGTACTCTTGAGGTTGTACCGGTCCGTCGGGACGAATTGGCTCACTCCCGTACCCATTTCTTTGTTGCACGGGTGGATGCCTTGGTGGTTGATCGTCCTCATTGTTTTGGCCATGGTTGTCTAGTCGCAACATCGTTTCCGTAATCGGATCACAAATAAAATCAGTCGTGGCAGACGATTCACTTGTGGATGAGTGAGGTGGTCTCACTTGATTTGAACGATGAACGTTGTCGATGAAGGGTGCAAGTTCTAGCCTAAGCAATCTACGACCTTGCATGAACTCAACAAAAAATTAAACGCATCGACTAGAGAAACAATTATACAAATAAACGACTATAATAAAAATAATAATGAACAAACATATTTTTGAAACCTTTGTTATGTTCCCCGACAACGGCGCCAAAATTTTGATTCAAGCTTTTTGGTTGCCTACTTATGAAAATATGTCAAAAATTCAAAAGCTTGCCCTCAAGAGAACGGGGTCGCGCGTAGGTTCTCAAATTGACTCGAGTCGTCTCTCGAGGAACATACAATCGGAATCTTTAAATAGTTTTGTTCAATCTCAAATAACACATACAAATAAGGAGGGGTTTTGATGAGGATAATTAACTACGAATTTAAATAGCAAATACTTAATTTAAAAAAGCTAAATTAACTAAACTTAGATTAATTAACTAACTAATAACTTAAACTAAAKAATCAGAAACTAATTTAATAACTCAAAAGCAATTCAGATTCAGCAATTTAAACTAACCATTCAAATAGTAAACTACTAACTGTTGTAACCCTTAGCGCTAACTGTTACTGCTTGCAACCCTTAGCGCTAACTGTTACTGCTTGCAACCCTTAGCNAATTCATGCATCCTCTCAAAAGGGAAATATATATGTGGGTGTTCACTCAAAAGCACTCAAGCATTGCTGCATGAGAAGTGTATACGCTCAAATCATACAATTACATGCACAATAAATAAGAATTGAAAACCAATCTCTTTTCAAACGCAAATTAAGTGTGTTATCGAACTAAGAATCGGAAAAGGTCTTTTCGGGTTGTAATGTAAGGCTCTTTGGATGGGTATGGAATATATAAGTCGTGTGGCGAACTCACCCAACCTAATCTAATTACGAAGCAAAATGCTTCACCTTGTACAAAAGAAAAACCTCGCCAAACACTCATAACGTAGCCTTTATACTTAGGCTATTTCTCAACTCGTAACTCTTAACCGACTTTTGCTTAAACCAGTTAATCACAATTGAAGCTTATTATATGCTTCTTCTCGTACTACACAACTCTTTTGCCTTTTAAAACAGTAGGCTTCATAAAAATAAACAATAAGCTGAAGCCTTAATTAGCGCGCAGGCAATGACTCAACACGATTCAACTAGACTCACCATCCTTCTTTTTCTTTTAATTTTTTCCCGTTTCTATTTTTATGGGTTTTTTTTTCTCTTGTTTTTTTCGGATGGTGGTCCTTAATTACAAAAAATCATAAAATCATAAATTCCTAATTAAAATTCCAAAACACTAATAACCAATTAAAATAACGAACTCCTATCCCACGCTTTTAATGGGTTAGTAGGGGTCGACTCAAAAACACTCATGGCTAAAAGGCATGGACTATTTGGCTATGATTGGCTCATTCGGAATTTATAGTGGCTAAAATTTATGGTTATGGCCAAAATAAGGCTTTTTCTGTGCCATAACCTCATTTTCAAAGTCAACTACACATACCAATATCAAGGAGATATCAAATCAAAACTTATTCAAGCACATGCAAAGATGATAAACACGCAGGCTACTAATAGGCTTTTTGCATGAAAAAGTTTTGAATTAACGCTGCTTTTAAGGTTTTGCGAAATCAATTGCGTACAAGCACCATTTTACAATATATAAATAATAATGTTTGAAAAATTTTATGCACTTATGCACGTTCAAAAAACAAGAAAGGAGTAAGAAAACGTCCCTAAAAACTAATGGTCGAGTTACTCCAAAAAGTGCTTGTGCAATCATCCTTCGTCTTTAATCCCGTGATTGGAAATTGTCTGATTAACAACATCAAAATTCAGCTCGTTTTTTTCCCTCAAATTCCCGTAAATCTGCCACGCTAGTGGTTAGTGCTACAGCTAGGCTATCGTTATCCCCTAACTGTTACTTTCCCAACGTTCTGTTTAGCGGTTCACCTCAGTGTAATTCGCCTGGACTGCTAACGATAATTACTAACGGTAAGGAGCCACCGATAGGTTCCCAGTTTTGGCAATTTCTTCAATATTTCATGCACATCAACACCGCATAAACGTACCAAAGCATAGACACAACTAATAAAATTAAAAGAAAGAAATAAAAATCAAAAATAAAATCTAAGGAAAAAGAAATCAAACACTTAGGTTGCCTGATTCAAGCTTTTTGGTTGCCTACTTATGAAAATGTGTCAAAAATCCAAAAGCTTGCCCGCAAGAGAACGGGGTCGCGCGTAGGTTGGCAAATTTACTCGAGTCGTCTCTCGAGGAACATACAATCGGAATCTTTAAATAGTTTTGTTCAATCTCAAATAACATGAATTGCATGCATAAACTAATCTCCAACCAGCAGAATATTAAACTACCAACAATAAGCATATAAGACTGAAAATAAACTGAGATTAAATAACTAAATACGTTCAGTGAATCCAAACGAAGCAAACGATACGAACATGAACAAACTAATATTCTAAAACTTGAAAACTAATGATTAAAACTAAGAAAACTAAGTGAAAGTTCAAAGTACTCGTTTAAGCTACTGGAAATTGAAAGATCTTCGGCTATTCCGAATAGTGAACGCAGCGGATTGGACTTCTACGGATTAATCGTCGTCGAACGGATTCGAGAACTTGTCGTCGTAGATTCTTGGTTGCTCCTTGATCATCGCGTCTCGTTGTTGTTTTCCATCTTCGAAACCCTAGGATACTCTCTGTTTTTAGGGTAAGCACACGCACACACATACCTAGATGCTCGAAATTCGGATTAAGGAGGGTATTTATAGATTTTTTTCATGAACTGGGCCAAAAAATCTGTTCTGGGCTTCCTGGGCCCGCTAACGGTTACTCGCTAATGGTTGGTGCAACCTTAAGCAGCAACCGTTAGCTGCTTTTATTTTGCATTTCTTCGGGCTGACGACAACGGTTATAAGGCAACCGTAATAGAAAGTTACCGTTAGCTCTTGAATTCAGCACTCTGATCGGTAACATCGGTTGTCAGTAACCATTAAGCTTAGCGGTAACAGCTAACGGTTGGAGTGACCGCTAAGTGTAACCGTTAGCCTCCATGACAACGGTTCAAGCAGCATAACCCTTGTAGAAAGTGTGTCAGCTTCAATTCTTGCTACTTCTTCACCGGAAAGCTCGATCTTTGAATCTCGATCATCATAATTCATCTTTAACATGCTGAACTCTTCCGGTTACTTAGCTATAAAGTGAAAATCACAAATAATCACTTATTTGCATCAATCTAGATCAAAAGGCGGTAAAATAAGTTGGAAGTCTAAATATATGAAATTAAGCTAAATCTATCCAACTTATACCAAAAATAATAAGAAAAAGCAATTAAAATACAAACTAAAATCAAGACAATTACGTGCTAATCATTGCCTCCCAAGAAGCGCTTGTTTAACGTCGAAAACTCGACGCCTTATACGGACGATGCTATCCCAAATCCAGAAATAAGTGACGATCGTGCCACGCCTTAGTGTTCTCTAACAGTAAGCATGGGCATTTGTAATTCTCAAAGCGGGCACGGACAGCAAGTCGTAGAATCAAAACTCCAGTTCGCTTCGGAGGTCGAAAAAGCGAATAATTTAACACCACGGACAAATTAAAAGAAATTGCGGCACAGGGTGATCCTCGACTTTCTTAAAAACTAGGGAATCCGTTGAACAAATGGCAAATCCCTCGTACACTCCGAACTCCTTCAAATCTTTAGCATCCCCCTCAACACCCTGAAAAACATTAAAATCCATACAATGATATAGGGGAGGGGGAATTTCCCCGATTACCTCTATCACCACCTCAGTCTTAACTTCGATCAACGCTTTTTGTGGCTCAATAAGAAGCTCGATCATCGCATCCTTCTCCAAGAATTCGTTCACCACCTCTATCACCACCTCCGTCTTAACTTCGATCAACGCTTTGAGTGGGCATGAATCTCCATCGTTTTTTAGGTTCTCCAATGGTAACACCTCCTCATCATCATCCATAAAATCTTCAAAAAGTGAAAGAGGGGCGATCTCCACCGTATTCTCAAATTCATCATCTGTTTGCATCTCTCCCAGACTTGGCTCCATCTCATTGCCTTCATAAAAATTAAGAAAACTTGAATTCGTAAGATCTACATTAAGTTACAATGGCAATACCCCAATATCCTTGTCCAAAGTCTCATCGATTAGCACAAGGGGAGTGATGTTATCTAAACTCTTTAAAACCTCTTCCTTACACTCTTCCTCTTCAAAACACGTATTCGAGCATGAATCTTCTACCACCAAAGGGGGCTCCACAACATCAAGAATTGATTCCTCATCCCCCTTGTTTGACAATTCCTCGAAAGAAGCCATTATTTGGGCACACGACCTCTCCATATTCGCCATACTTTGACGTATAGACTCAAAATCTTGCCGCATAGACTCAACAGGGTCATCTTCGAGTTCGTCTTGAGAACTAATGGTCTCAGCTTCTTGATCCTCTTGCTGCGCCAAAAATTGATCGTCTGGTTTATATTTTTTATGGCTCGTACAATCTCGGACGACGACAACTTCTTCCATATTAGGGACATAGAACTTTCACATGAACTTATCGATTACTTCATCCCACGTTTGTAAGGAATCGGGTTCTAGCTTCAATAACCACTCCGTTGCCCGATCCTTTAGCGCAAAAGTGCAGAGTCGCATCCTCACTTGATCCCTAGTAAGCCCTAGAAGAGGAGAGTTCTCGGTGATGTCCTCGTACTTTTCGATGAATTTAAACGGATCCTCGTTCCGAAGCCCATAGAAAATCGAGAGATTCAATCGGTCGTACTCGTTGGGAAAGTAATTCTTCATCGCGGCGCTCGATGGAATAGCCGGTCGAAGCTCACGACGCTAATCGAACGGTGGTTCATCGTACGAGTAATACATTTTTTTAAAAAAACTTAAATTAAATAAAAAAATTTAAAAACAATTTTGATTTTTTTTAAATTTAAAATTCGAAAAATAATAAATTCTAAACTAAAAATAAAATTTACGATTTATTTATTTATTTTTTTTATTTTTAGTTTTTTTTCCGAAAAATAATTATTTTTTTTACTTTTAATTTCGAAAATTAAAAATTTTTAATTAAAAATAATATTTTCGATTTTTTTTATTTTTAAAGTTTTATTTTTATTTTTTTGTTTTTTTTAATAATAATTATTTTTTTAATTTAAGAAAAACGGTTTGATAAATCTTGAGTTTTACTTGTCGACATTCCTTGCAAACACAACACTCAACGCACAAGATTAAACGCACCGGTGGAAAATAACAAAAACGAATATAACAAAAACACTCACAAATAAACACGAAACGAAAATAAGAAAACAAATAAGGATATGACGAACAAACACAAAATGCACAACCTTTAGTTTTCCCCGGCAACGGTGCCGAAACTTTAATTCGAACTTTTGTGTACCTACTTTATAAATATTTGTCAAATTTTTAAAAGCTCGCTCGCAAGAGAACGGGATCGCGTGTAGGTTGGTAAGTTGAACCGAATCGTCTCTCAAGGGAAACTAGGCTCGGAAGTTCATTTTGTTTCTGTTGTTTCACGAATTAGAAAAGAAGAAAAATAACACACGGTTGGAGTTTTGTTTGAAAATTTTAAGAACTAAAAATTAATTAAACTAAGAGCAATAAATTAAATCTAAAGATTTGATTATAACCTAATAAATTAAATCTAGAGATTATTTAAACTAAGAATTAATTATCTAAAAACCTAAAATTAATTTAACTAAGAGAAATTGGATCTAGAATTTATTTATAAATTAATTGATTTTCAAAACAATTAAGAAAACTAGGGTTGTAGAGCTTAGATTCGTCTCCACGATCATTTGGGTATCCTCAATTGATGGTTCAAAACGAGTTTAGGCTCTAGACCCATTAGATCTAGCCTATAATTATCAACATAATCACAATCCCAATGCAACACAATCAAAATATCGATTCGTCATAGAAGCAATAATTATTAATTAAAAGCATGCAACTAAATTGAACGCGAAATAAATAATTACTTACTAATTAAATCAAAAAGATCCGCAGCGTTTTGGTGTAGAAATCCACGAACTAATATTAATCTAAACTAACTAGGAGCTATTTAAAACTAAAATTATGAAGAGAAACTAAGAAAACAACTCGGCACTCGTCGGGGTTGTCAGCCCCTAAGAGGCCTTAGAAACCCTAGGAAAAGTAAAAAGTAAGAAAAGGGACCTAAACTATGCTAAAGTATGCTTGAAATCCGAATTATGGGGGTATTTATAGTTGTGGGATGATTTTGGGCCGAAATCAGGCTTTCATGTCGGTTCTGGGCCCTTTTAACGGAAGCGTTAACGGTAAGGTAGCGGTAATAACCGTTATAGAAAGATACCGTTAGTTCTTCAATTCAGCGCCTTTGTTCTTCAAGGATACTATAACGGTTTCAGCAGAATAACCATTATAGAAAACTGGCAGCTTCAAATTCTGGCTACTTTTTCGCCGGAAAGCTCGATCTTTGTCTCTCGATCATCATACTTCATCTCTAACGTGGTGAACTCTTCCGGTTACTTAGATATAAAGTGAAAAATAATAAATAATCACTTATTTGCATCAATCTAAATCAAAAGGCGGTAAAATAAGCTGGAAATACAAATATACGAATTCAAGCTCAAACTATCCAACTTATACCGAAAACAACAAGAAAAAGTAACTAAAATACTACTGAAAATCAAGACAAATCCTTGCTAATCAGATATCTGTAATATCCGATTACCCTAATGTTTTTCTTGAGGAACTCACTTCTCTACCTCCCAATAGGGAAATCGAGTTCACAGTAGAGATCTTGCCTGGTTCAGCACCGATTGCCAAGACACCATGTAGGATGGATCCGATAGAAATGGAAGAGTTGAAAACTCAGTTACAAAAACTATTGGAAGTCGGATTCATCCGACCGAGTACATCCCTGTGGGGAGCACCTGTATTATTCGTAAAGAAGAAAGATGGAACATTGAGGTTGCGCATTGATTATCGAGAGCTCAATAATGTTACCATCAAGAATAAATATCCTCTCCCGAGGATTGATGAGTTATTCGACCAACTTCAAAGAGCCACGGTGTTCTCAAAGTTTGACCTACAACAAGGTTACTACCAACTAAAGATAAAGGACGAAGACATACCTAAGGCTGCTTTTCGAACTAGGTATGGTCACTATGAGTTTGTAGTGATGCCTTTTGGATTAACAAATGCATCGGCTACATTCATGGACTTGATGCATCGGATCTTTAAGCCATATCTGGACCAATTTGTCGACATTTTTAGTGACGATATTCTCGTGTATTCCAAAACAGAAAGAGAGCACGAACACCATTTAAGAATTGTTCTGGACGCACTACACGAACACAAATTATACGCCAAATTTAGCAATTGTAGGTTTTGGCTAAGAGAAGTTGCCTTTTTAGGACACTTGATATCTTGCGATGATCTCGCCGCAGACCCAATGAAGGTGGAAACGGCTACCAATTTGAAACGTCCAAAGATAGTCATAGAGGTTAAAAGCTTTCTTAGACTAGCAGGTTGCTACCGCAGATTCATTAAAGATTTCTCTAAGATTGCGGGACCACTTACGAAACTAACTCAGAAGCAAGTCAAGTTTGATTGGAACGAAAAGTGTGAATCAAGTTTTATGGAACTAAAGAGCAAACTCATAATGGCGCCTATTTTAGCGCTTTCTGAAGGAAGCGATGGATTTATAGTTTATAGCGATGCATCAAAAGAAGGGCTAGGAGCGGTACTAATGCAAAATGGAAAGGTAATTGCATATGCCTCACGGAAGTTGAAACTGTACGAGGCAAATTACCTGACGCACGATCTAGAACTTGTTGCCATTGTATTTGCATTGAAGAAATGGCTACACTATTTGTATGGGTCAACATTCACTGTCTTACTGATCACAAAAGGCTCAAGTACTTATTCTCTCAGAAAGAACTTAACATGAGGCAAAGAAGATGGATTGAACTCATGGAAGACTACTGTTTCTCCATTCAATACCACCCTAGAAAAGCTAATATAGTGGAAGACGCACTAAGTAGGAAGGCAAGCGTAGCTTGACTAATGATACGAGAATGAGAGGCATTAGAAGAGCTGAGTGCATGGAATCCAAGGAGAATGGATTCACATCTGAATTGTGACCATATCTCCATCAAACCAGATTTAAAAAATGAGATTAAGACGGCACAAAGTGAGGATGTGAAACTCCAAGAGTTAAAAGACAAAATACTGAAAGGCGATAGACCGGAGTTTAATATAAAAAAAGACGGGATCATAAGGTTTAAGAATCGTCTTTGTGTGCTGAATAATGAAGACCTGAAAAGGAAAATCTTGATTGAAGCACACCGTTCAAGATATACCATTCACCCCAGAGGTAACAAAATTTACAAGGATTTGAAAAGACACTTTTGGTGGGTGAACATGAAACCTAATAGCAAAGTTCGTCGCTAGGTGTCTAACATGTCAACAAGTGAAGGATGAACACCAAAGGCCCTCATGATTACTTCAACCATTGGAAATTCCTGAATGGAACTGGGAGTTAATCACAATGGATTTTGTAACTGGCCTCCCGACAACACGAGGCGGCTACAATACCATTTGGGTAGTCGTGGATCGACTTACGAAAACGGCACATTTCTTACCTGTTAAGAAAACTGACAGTCTCCAAAAAGTTGCTCAGACATATATTCAAGAGATTGTTCGATTGCGTGGGGTACCAAGGGATATCGTTTCAGACAGGGACCCCAGATTTGTATCCCGGTTCTGGAAAAGCCTACACCATGAATTAGGGACCTCACTAAGCTTTAGTACAGCTGCACATCCTCAAACTGATGGGCAATCTGAGAGGACAATCCAAACCCTTGAAGACATGCTGCGAGCATTTGTAATTGATTTCCAAGGAAGTTGGGATTTTCATTTGCCATTAGCTGAATTCTCTTACAACAACAGTTACCAAGCAACAATCGGAATGGAACCGTATGAGGCCTTGCATGGTAGAAAGTGTAGGTCACCGATTCATTGGGAAATCGATGATCAATGGACACCAAAGAAAGTCAAAAAAACAAATAACAATCCCAAGAGTGGACCTAGTCCAAGAAACTTTAGAAAAGGTCTACTTGATTAAAGAGAGAATCCGAACCGCTCAAAGTCCTCAAAAGAGCTATGCTGACAAACGAAGAAGAAACCTAGAATTTGAAACGGGAGATGAGGTATTTCTAAGGCTTTCACCTCGAAAAGGACTAATTAATTCCAAAAAGGGGGGGAAGTTAACTCCGAGATATGTAGGGCCATTCAAAATTCGGGAAAGGATTGGAACCTTAGCTTARCGCTTAGAGCTTCCGACAAAGCTTACTGGAATGCACGATGTGTTCCATGTCTCGTGATTAAAAAGATACAAACCTGACCCGAATCACATCCTTACTAAGGAAATACCCCCAATAATGGAAAATTTGACATAGAAAAAAGCCAATAATGATCATCGATCATCAAATTCGTGAATTGAGGAGGAAACAGATTCCCTTAGTCAATGTGATATGGTAGCATCATGATCGCCCTAAAGATGCAACATGGGAAGTTGAGAGTGACATGCGTCGACATTACTCTGAATTGTTTTAGTCACAATTTGGGGACCAAATTTCTTTAAGGAGGGGAGGATGTGAGACCCTGTAAATTTGATAAACAGTGCTTTTATCTATATATTAATTAAATCCAATAAATGTCTTGCTATTAATATTATATTACCTCCACAATGATTTATTTTTAAATGGAAGAGTTTATAAAACCCTTAGAATTTTATAAAGTTTTCTAAGTAATTATTCTAAAATTTAAATGACGATGTTAAGTACTAAAGGTATATAGTTTAAGAAATATCCTAAAATATATTAAAGGTTCTAAAAATAATAATAATAATAATAATAATAATAGTAATAATAATAATAATAATAATAATAACAAAACTTAACGATAGCCATAAGACCAAGTATTAAAATCAAAATATTTAGTATATTTAAAAGACTTTTCTCAGACTGCTAGACGGATAAAGTATGCATACATAATGCTAATATTACTAGGAGACATTACCACATTCCCTCCTCTTATCATTACGTATGTATAGATTATTACTAGTTTAATGAATAATTGCCCAATAAGATTAGTTATTAGAAAAGTACGTCAGTGGCTATCATGAAGATATATCTGCAAATATATCTTGAATGCGACATCATTTCTGTGAGGCAACATTATAGAAGGAATCAGGCTCTTCTCATTTTTACCGTTCACGCTCCTGACATAGATATTATAGAAGATATATCAGCCAAACTTTATGCAGAAAATATTTTGTCAGGCACCCAGCCTCAATTTCAACCAATGAGCGTCGGCAATCAGTTCCCATACAAACTAAAATATTTTTATTATTTTACAAAAAAAAGTGATGCATGCTCTAATTATATATTTTGAAATTTGTGTTGCATTTGAAATATTGATGATATATTTATCTATATATCTTATAAGTATCTTTTTTTTATATTAGAAGTGACAATTGTTGATTTATTTATTAATTTTTGTTGTGTGTTGTGATTAAATGACCATGATATTTTATTCACATATTTGCATGTCATACAAAAATATTAATTGATGTTTATGTGTTGAGATTTGGGATATGAGAATGAAATGCAAGAATAAGTGGATTAAAAATTATATTTGGTAATTAAATAAAAATTAGAGGATTTGCTTGCAAAAATATTGAGAAATATTGGATAAGGAATAAATAAAAATGAGAATTATTATGTTCTTAGGATTTTCTCACATTTCGGGTGAATATTGACAAGTTTTGGGCCTTTAGGGCCAAAGTCGTAAATCTTATAAAGTTTAGGGGTCAATTTGCAAATTCCTAAAACTCATTGGAACAAAATCTGAAAATTTCAGTTTAAGGATTTTTTTTAAACTCTTATGAACCTAATGGACTCATGTTTAAAATCTCATATATATTGGAGTTCAAAATCGAGAGTTATCGCCTAAGGGATAAAAAATACAATTTTGAGAGAGTTGAGGGTCAAAAGGCAAATTTTAGAAAACTTGCTAATATTTCTTTAAAATATAATAAATTTTAACTCTTTTAGGTCTAATATATACTCATGTACATCCTTAATAATTTTTTTAACTTGTGAAAATGTCAAATTTAAATTATTCGCTAAAACTAATTTGTAGAAATTTTGGGGTCAAACTATAATTTTAATAATAAATAAATAATAAAAATTATGATCATACATTCTTTATTTTATTTGAAAATTTGAAAATTTAATTTTTTTACATTAAGGCGACCTTTGATTCACGAGTTATGAATTTTTAAAAAAACTAGTCGACTTTTGTCGTCTAACCAAAATAAAGGGAGCTAAATGTCTAGATGTAAAATTCCCTTCGCTGGAATAAAGTAAATATTCATTCCAAACAAAAATTCCTCCATTCCAACTACTTAAGCTATTGAGTTAACAAAATAAATAAGACAAAAACAAGGAAACAAATTCTACCATGTTTCACAAAAAGCACCAATCAAAACCACAATTAGGAAGAAGCAAGAACACGCTAAATCTCAAGCTCCCGCTTCACTAAACGATGTCTACTTCCTTAATCCCACATCAGCATTTCTCAAAAATTGGTCCCACCCGCTCCCACTACTCATATCCAAATTATCATAAGGAACTGCCGTCTTCAAACACCGACGAATACCACATCGGCTCTCCATAACTCTAAATTCCACGTCATCTCTCGACCCCTCATCCAATTCATCCCTAGTGAACAAAAGCGCAAGGGTCGACCCGCCCCATGTGTTAAAATCCAAGAGATTAACCCGACCATCTCTCGCAAGACATAATTACATAGAACAATGATACCTCCGTAGTCGGCCAAATCTACATCAAATATACAAAAAATGTTGTGATTATTATAAACTACGTTATAGCTTGTAGCTTGAGAAACTAAAACTAAATAGCAAAATATACTTACAACGGTACAAACTATTTTTAAACAATTTGCAACTACACTAACCAAAATACCACTATTCAGTACAACAAACTAAAATTAAATAGCAAAATATACTTACAACGGGACGATAGTTGAAAGATAGTTACAAACTATTTTTAAACAATTTATAACTGTAATAACTAAAATATCACTATTAAGAACTACTACAACAAATAAGTACTTCGAAATACGGATTAAGATGGTAGTTGACTACTTACAAACTACATAGTCGAGTAGTTGAATACTTCTAAACTACAATGTACTGGAATCAGAAATATGTTGGAAATACAAGTGGACTTACATCCTGATCTAAAAAATGAAACTAGTCTTAAAAAATAAGGGTGGCTTCACTCAAAAAAAGTAGTTCGTATTTGCACTCCAGATTAAGGCTGTGTTCACTAATTAAAAACTACCTAGTCGATAGTTTGGAATCTGTTTGTCAAAAATGAGAACTATATTCCACTAAATTGAGAATTAAAATACCACTCAAAGACTTTAGCAATTACAAACACACAAATTCAGAACTATCATTTACATAATCACAAACAAACATATTGGTGAATACTTCGAGAGTTGAAAGCACACATACTATTAAGAACTACTCCAAAAAATAACTACTTTGAAATACGGATTAAGTTTATAGTTGAATACTTACAAACTGCCGAGTCGCATTGCCGACTTCAGAACCTGTTCACATTGCCCTTGCAAATGGGGTACTCCTTCGCGTCTGAGTGATGATGTAACCACCGTTACAGATAGGCCAACAGAACAAGTGGCCACAACAGGTGACGACCGAGTCCTTAGCCAAATCCAAGCATATATTGCAATCGAAAAAGCCCCTATCATCCCCATTTTCTTTACCATGTCTTGACCAGCCCATCGGGCTGCCTTTCATCGGACGCGCCGACGCCCTCACCGGCCTCCGGTGGCGGGTTGCTGCCGATTAATTCGAGGGCGATGTTTTGGGTTTTGTGCTGGATCGGGATTTGGCTCCACAATGAGCGCCACCTGTGATTTCGGTGATGGACAACTTCGCATAATGAGAAACCCAACATAAAAAAATTGAAAATCAAGGAAAACATTAAGGGTGAAAAGAATGAGAAACCCAACATAAAAAATGAAATTAAAATCCAAAATCCCAAAATTGAATCTGGTCAACTAAAACCTTATCTTCTTCATGTGAGTCAACCAAATAATAAACCCACAACTTCGTAGCTGAAAAATGAGCAAACTAAAAAAAACAAGACCTCCTGACCAAAAACTGTAACAAATAAATTAAGGGTTTCATTTTTCCTACACACAAAACTCCGAAAAGATACAAACTTTAAGATGAAAAATAGTTTGATTAAGAAAAAAAAAAGATAGAGAGAGTGACCTTAGAGAGGAAAAGATTATATTTCTGACGAGTTGACGAGAGACAATTGGAGATTCAGGGCATGAATACAAGTAGAAATGGGATTTTCGATTAATTTATTTTCCCCATTTTTTTGATGTTTAGGTTTTGGGGATGGGAGGGTCGGAAGAGGAGGCGCCTCCATCGGTGTCGTTGTTCACCCAATATTGACGATGACAAGAGGATGGGTAACAAAGATAATTTGTTGATGTTGGAGTTTTGGGGATGGGATATGAGTATGTACGTAGGGACGAGAGAGAGGGAGTATAATTATATATATTAATTAAGGTTTTAAGGTGTAGGGGTAATTTTGAGAGTTTAAATGTAATTTTTAATTAAATGGGAACTATTTAGTTTATATAGGAATAAAAAGAGTCGGTGGATTATACAGTAATGGGATTTATGTTTTAATAGTATATGGGAATTCTCCCTAATAATTATACAATTGTTTATTACAAGTAGTATTTATTTGTCTTTCTTTCTCCCACCATTATAAACCTCTCCCCCGCCCCTCCCCCACTTCTCACATGTTTCTTCCCTTTTTATTCTCTCTCTATATTTCTCAATTTCAGTCTCCATCTAAAAGAATAAGAGAGGAGAAAATCATGAGTTATTACAACAACAACACGGTGTGCTTCCTACTCAGGGCAAGTTGGATTTTTATTTTCTCTTCCTTTTTTTTTTTTGGAATTGTGGAATTTATTTGAGTTTTGGCTTTGACTAATTTGTTTATAGATTGTGTGGTGCGCAGGTTACCCGCCGGAGGGGTATCCAAAGGAGGCATATCCGCCGCAGGGATACCCACCACAGGGGTACCCTCCCCAGGGATATCTGCAGCAGTGCCCTCCTCAGTACGGCCAGCCACCACACGCCGCAGCAACAACAATCGAGCGGTAGCTCCAGTTTCATGGAAGGATGGTACGTTATCCCCGCCGAACACTATTTTTTCAAGTTATATTTGCCTATTTTTTTGCATGAGTTTGAAATATTTGTGAGTTTATTTGTTGGATGGTGTGCGGTGAGACTCAGACCTAGAGGATCTATCGTGTTTATTGTTGATTTTATGAGTTTGAGTTTGTAGGCGAGTCAACGCATTTTTCGGCGCACGCGTGTAAATTGTGCACCACCGTCGGTTGGTGGACACACGAATTTAATTTGGTTTCCAGGAATACAAATATTGCCCTTGAAACTTTAGCATGACTTTTTTTTTCTATTGTTTTTCATTATTATGGGGTGTTTTGGTAAATCATCGTTTTTGTTAGTTTATTACTAATTTGCCCCAAAGGAAAAAAGAAAAAGAATACATTTTTATTGTTGGTGTTTGATTTTGTGTAGTTTGGCTGCTCCGTGCTGCTGTTGTCTCCTGAATGCATGTTTTTAAAGCAAAGACTCTTTGGAGATTCATTGCTTATAATCAAGCAGACTGCGAAGGAATCTAATGTTGACTTGCATTTTGGGTCTTTTTCCTCATTATCCTTGTTTTTATCATTTTAAATAAATTAATTGACTTTGATTTTGTATCCCTTGGAACAGTAAACATAGTATATCAGGTCAATCCGGAAAAGGGGGAAAGATAAAGTGACAGACAACATGGTAGCTCACCCAATCAGAGCAATGGGGGTGGAGACGGAATTGCTACGAGCCGGTACCGGCCCAAAAACTATCGCCGGTCAAAATGTCACCGTTCACTTCACCGACTTTGGTAAGAATGGTGATCTCGTTGAAAAGTTCTAGAGCACCAAAGATTTAGGACATAAGCCTTTCTCTTTCCAGATCAGCCAAGGCAATGCTATTAAAGGGTGGGATGAAGTTAGGAATGCAATTTGAGGAAGTTTAGTTTAAGCTTCCAGATCCTTATTTTGAATGTTCTAAATACATTAATTCTAGTTGTCTGTTTGAAGAACTAATTTGGTATGTGTTTGGGATATTTCAAAGTAATATTTTGGCTAATTGTTAGTGTCTTGGTATATGTTCGGAATGATCGAAGAAATATTTTGAAATATTCTTATTATTTCTATTGTAATGATAAATGCTTCTTTCCTTTCATTTCATTTTTATGATATTTTCCCTTACAACAATAATGACAAACTAATTCACATATTCAGGACAATTTATGTCGTCATGAAAGTAAACAATCAAATCGTGTTCACTCGGTTATTACAACTTTAAGCGTCACATAAGTAATTCAAATTAGTCACATTAATAAATCATGACAACTTGTTTCATCACATAATACTTTGAACTTGTCACTTAAACTAAATCATTTGTGATGATTGGCTCGTCACCATATAAACTCATCTAATGACAATGAATTTTATCACCATATGTACCCCTTAGATCATCATCGAACATATATCTTTTGTGATGATTATAATATTTGTCATATATTGCTAATTTTTTCGTGATAAAATATTTTGTCACCTTTCATAGTAAATGGTGACACATTGGTTTGTCAATGTAAATATAAATGTTCAGTGACGGTCAATATTGCGTCATTATAAAACAAATCTATCGTGACGAATTACATTATATTTGACAAATGTCTAATACATATTACAACAATATGAGCGTCATTATAACTCAATAAATATTGTCACTGTAATTATGTTTGTCACGGAAAGTCAAATATTTTAATGACGAATTATGTGTTCATTGAAAATGGTAACATACGGTGACAATACAGATCTTTTGACAACTTTCCAATCACTTAGGCGACGAATTCAGTGTCACCAAATAGTATCACATATTATGACAATTTACATCAGCGTCATCAAAGCTGAACATTTAGTGACGCGCTTGAAAAAAATTATCACTTTCACCTAATATGACAGTCATACCATAACAATCTATGTGATGCTCAAATTTTGTCATCGATTATGTTCAGTGACGAAAAAAAAGATTTTAAATGGCGAAATGTATCGTCATTGAACCTCAAATTTCTTATAGTGTTAGTTCTATAAATTAAACGAGAGAGTCCAATTAATTATAGTATGTGCAACAAAATTCGACTTTAAGAAACACAGTGAGAGTTTGCCAAAGAGAGAAAAATCATAGGGACCAATATACGAATGCTATTTTTATTTAATTCTCTAAAACCATTAACACATTAATGGTTTTTAGAGAACTGCCTAACAAGTCTTCGCCGCGATCGATCACTAGGACAACCGCCTCAAAGAAACCTCATTCAATCTTGTCGTCCACCCAAATGATATCACCACTGCTCGCTCACTCGCCGCCATCGGAGTTGACATGCACCTCTAAAACACCATCATGTAACCCCCTCTAGGAAACACTACTCAGCCGCAGCCCAACGATCGAGTAAAACACAAGAGATTCTCAAAACCAAACTCAAATTTGAATTGGTTTGAATTTGAAGTTGTTGCTTGGTTTTTTTCTTTAGAATCAGACATCAATTCCTAATCTTTCCCATACCGTATCTTCGACGATATCAAGCCCATACCTTCCGATCACCCCCATACCATTTCCAAATATAGTTTAAATTAATACACACACACAAATCTTCTTCTCTTCAAAATTGTCACTGTTACTTGATACATGTATCATCCTTCTTCTCTTTTGTTGGATATAAAATCCTCCTCGCTCTCTATTTTTTCATTAAATTATAAGAAATAGTATCACAAATATTAAAAATAAAGTCATAAGAAAACACACTTACAAACCCACAAAAAAGTGTCTCCCATGTTTTTATTATTTTAAATAAATAACACACAAGAATCGGTGAACTGCACGAGATGACATACTTCCTAGTTGGAATTGCCTTGCTTAGTGAATTTTATGATGTAATGAACTTTGATTAGATAATTTATATTGATTGTTTTCTCAATGTTTTTCTCTATTCTTTGTTGCGAAAATCTAATGTCATTGTTAGACTTGCATGAGCTCTTTGAGTTGATAACCAAACTAAAAATAAAATCATCTAATTATTTTCATAAGAAAGAAAATAAAACAAGAAAATCAGAATAAAGGCATAACACTACCTAAAATTAAAATTTCAAAAATCACCTTTGGTTATAAAACAAATAGTACACAAAAATTAGTGAACCATGTCAGCAAACAATCAGAATTCCCTAAAGGCAAAACAATATACATCTAGATGGAGATCACACAAGCAACAAAATCGAAGATCATGTCAAAGCATATACAAAACACGAAAAAACCCTAAAATTATAATCGAGATTTCAAAAATTACCTTTTGATTGCAGGGAACTTTCATCATTTTCTTGTACTGAAGAAATCATCGGCGGTATTGTAGAGATCTTTTGTCGTCGTGAAGTGAAGATATCACTGACGACTTTCAGACTCGACTCGTGTACTGAAATGCTCTATGAATATTAACACTAAACATACTTTTTTTTTTCATATTCTTATAACTAGGCAACGACTGGGTTTGTGGGTGGACTATGAATTGAGTTCAGTCAACTTAATAATTGTAAAATGTGGTCTCATCCTTTGAAATCGGTCTCATAGAAATATTTACCTCAAACTAAAAGCTATGGCCGCAATAGTTGAATTCTTTGAAACCCAATTTTGTTGATTATAAACCCATAGTAAATTTTGATGTTGCTAGAACTGTAGGTGGTAGTAGTCATAAACCTCCGAATCCACTACAGAGGGCTCCACTTTCCAACATCAAAAACAAAATACCCACCACTTTTCAAGATTTTCACTCACAAACAAGTTTTTCTGAATTCCACTATCAAATTACACATATCATTATCTATATTTTTCATATTCACTCTCTTTATAATGTTCACCATCTATATTTTCATTTTAATATTTACAAATATATTTACTATAATTATATAATTATTAATGTAAATACTTTACCATAAAAAAATATTAATTTAATTTAATAGGTTAATAGTATATTTAATTTAAATTATTATTATAATTTAAATTACTATATTAGCCGTTATACAAAATAACTTTTAATAGCACAAAAATTGTCAAAATAGAGCAGTAGAGTAAACTGGAACAAAATAATCATATCCATCTCAAACGGTTAATTTTATAATTAAAAATCAAACTCACTCAAGTTTTTTTTTTTGTTTAAAAAATGTAAATATATCATACTTTAGGTTGGTATTTCACAACTCCAGTATATACTATTGAGATTTATTTTAAAAAATAATTAAAAAAAAAAAAGAAAAAGAAAAAGCTACAGGCGCAATAGTAGAAAATCTTCAAACCTATCTTTGTTGGAAAACAAGCTACCGTTTCTACTACCTTAGATCATATAAAAAAGTAATTGAATAGAATATATATTTATTCATAACGCAAAAGATTGGCTTCATTATTTTATTCAACAATCAACTTGTAAAAGTCTGCACCGTTACAATATGCCACAATAGCCATCAATATTTATAGGACTGATTGATCTACACACAATGATATCATAAGGTTATATCGTTGTATATAGTTTTATTGTCATTAATCCTGCTTGTATAGCATCAAAATAGTTCGCTCATCCATGATAGTGTTGGCCAGGAACCCAGTTAGCCGGAATTACATTAGATAAGTAGAATACTTTTTTCGACTCGATAGTTGTTATTTTCACAGAATAAGGGCCACTTATCCCTTCAGGAAGACCAACTTTCCACGTTGCACCCCAAGACTGTTGCATGGTCAACCATCCTTTCGAATTCGACGAGGATATCTCAGCGGCGCCAATGTCACCATCTCCCTCCACAAACTCTATAGCGAAAGCTAGATAGTTACGATTGGAGCCTGAATCGATCTTCAACGTTATACCTACATTGTAATGACATGGTACACTGCAAAATCCCAAAAATAAGGTGTTTAATTTGTGGAATAAAAGGTAAAAGAATTTCAAAATTATAGTAGAAAATTAAAATGTATGATCGGTAAAATAGAGTTATTTTTCACAATTGTTTTAGAATATTAGAAAAGGAAAATAATAATTAAAAAAAAACTCAAACAATAATTTGATTACCTTTGATATTGGATATTAATTCTTCCGAGTTGACGTAAATTATAATCTTGACCCCTCTTGGCTAATAATCCAAAAGCTTTACCACTCAAGTCAAAGTGAACGGGATCATCGTTGCATGTGCCTGGACACTCATTTGTAAGTGTTACAGTGATTGCCTTACCGGAACATTGTGAATTGTTTGTGCATTTCACCTATCACCAAAACAAAAGTGATAAACAAATTGAGTTAGATTATCATATTATTGAATATCTCTAATTAGTTCATATCCCGGAGATTATTGTCAAAATATGTTTGATCGTTGTAGTCAGCTAGACTATATGTGTTCCATGTACCAATATTGGTCCCTTCTAGTATAAGTTTACGCAACTATATGTGTTCCATGTACCAATTTTCTTATTTATGCTGCTTAGCCTCGTAAATTGCTACGTATGATACTTCTAACCAAATGTCACCCTTTATGCGTGCCGGGAAAATATTACTACACAAAATACGTACAAAACTATTATATCACCCTCGTACCGACTATACCAAAATTTAATTCACGATGAAACAATATTATTACCCTATAACAATTGCCACAGCCCTTTCCAGATTTGAATAGAAATTGATTTCCAGCAGTTGTCATCCCATTGTAAGGAGGATTTCCAACATCATCTGCAAAGCCACATGATCCACCTGCAAATGCACATATAAATATTATATCTTATTCATATTATAGTTCTTGAAGAAAAAGGTGCTCAATTTCTTATTCTTGCAAAACTTCCAAATTATTAGATTTGTATGGTAATTACTAAAAAATACCTAAAGAACTCTCACAATTCCAAAAGAAAAAAAAATAGAAAAACTATTTGAGGTTTGATTTTGTCGTACAGTCTTCCCTTAACATGGACGTTTCAAAAAAAAAAAAAATCCAAACTTTATATAAATTTTATAGTTACTTTCTTAAAATTAAGATTCAATCAAAGATTAGGCCTTTTTTTTTTTTTTTTTTTTTTTTTTGGGTATTTTAAAACTCCTTCGGGGACTTTTGGAAACACTCAATGTTGGGACTCATTTGTGAAATATCTAAAATATGATAAACTATTATTATTATTACCACTTCCTGGTCCAGTTGGGCTATCATACCATGTTGCTACAGCTTGTGAGAAACCATTATCTATGGAACCATTGAATTTTTGGGGATTTATACAAAAACAATAACGATCTGTTAGGAGAAATAAAATAGCTAAAATAGTTGAAAAGTTGAAAAATCGAGAACTTTCGGAAATAAACATGATGTTCGACTAGTAGAAACAAATACAATTGATAGAAATTGTTGAAAATGTGTTTACATGGATACATATGCATGACCAGGGCTTTTATACTACTCAAATCGAAATACTTAGTAACTATGACAATAATCCTCTTACCATTCAGAGAATACAGATTATTGTAATGTGCAAGTGATTTTGTAACATGAAACAAGTAAATGGAATATTTAATCTCAATTTTTGAAACTGGATTAGTATTATATGTGATAAAGTGAGAAAAACAAATATGAATATCAAGAAAGTGGAACAGTCAAAATTTACTATATAAAATTTAGATAATAGGAGCAACTAGATTTGACAAAACATGCTTTATGGTTGCTTACAATTAGAAATAAAACTTTCCCAATTATCTATAATACTTTGAACACATAAATATAAGATTTGATTTAATTTTTGGTGATTGTATGGTATAATGAGATTATTGTGATATAATTAAGAAGCATAATTTAATACACAAAACACATTTCATTAAATATTGTATTAAATTATTTTTGGTGATTGCATGGTATCGGGTACCCGGTTTTGAAATTGGTTCCTACCGAGTTCGGGACCGATTTCAAAATTTTTGGACCGTTTAGTACCGGTTTCGAGACTGGTACTCTTTTCTTGGACCCGGTCTTCACTAGTTCCGATTCCAAAAAAATTGATCGGGTACCCAATTTCGCTCACCCCTAATTCATAATGGGAGATTGTATTACTGGGTCAAAATTTTCGCTCTACATTTGAAAAATAAAATCAACTAGACTTGCAAAACTTGCTGCATAGTTGCTTAGAATTTGAAATACACTTTTCACAATTATCTTTAACAAATCCATATGTAGCCGGCAATGCGTGTACGCCTATCCCGCTCTCGTCCCCGTTCCCGCTTGAAAAGGTCATCCCTATTCTCGTTCCGTCCCCATTTCAAACTAAGTGGGTATTCCCGTCCTCGTTCCCGCGGGTATATTAATTGTCCCCGTCCCCGCCCGCAATACCCAACTACCCGCCCCCATTCGTATACCCGGTTCGTACCCGCTTACATTTTTTTACTAAAAAAATTTAAAAAAAAATTACGAAACTTGATTTTTTGGTTTACTTTAATTAAAAAAAAAGAAAGAAAATTCAAATAAAATTACAAGTATTTAGTCCATTACATTTAAAAATAGTTCAAAATATATATAAAAAAATATTTAAATAATAATAAATGTGGGTTTGAAACGGGTTTCAAACGGGGACGGGTACCCGCGGTACCCGGCGGGGGAACATTATCCCCCATCCCCGTACCCGCCCCCGCAAAAATCCGCGATTCCATACCTGCCTCCATCCTCATCCCCGCTTAAAGCGGGTAATCCTCATCCCCGTCGGGATGGAGACGGGCGGGACCTCATTTTAACCGAGTTTATTACCATCCCTAGTAGCCTATAAATGATAAAATTGTAATTTTATATAGGGGAATTTTTATTTTTGATCTACTATATTAACCATATTTTAAAAAAAGTACGTACTGTTGGTTATCATCAAACACCATCAATTCATCAAAAAGACTCAAAAAAAGTCCGATCGGGCTGTTTTGGTGACGTGGCGTGATTTAATACTTTCTTATCATTTTTCTTTAATTTTAAATATTAAATTGATCATTTTTCTTTAATTTTAAATATTAAATTAAAAATAAAAATATGCGAAATTTTTTATTTTGGTCCATTAGATTGGTCACATTCAGAAAAGGTACGTGAAATTGGGCATTATCAAATTATATCTGCTAAGTTAACCAATTCATTAAAAAAAGTACAAAAAAGCTTGATCGAGTTTTATTTCTGAGGTGGCATGATTCTATATTATTTTATTATTTTTACTTAATTTAAATATTAAATTGATTACAAATACATGCTTTACCTTCATTTTTTTTCTTTTTAATCAAATTAATAAAATCTTAATTAATAAAAAATAAAAATTATTGATAACTATATAAACATGAAATAATTCTTGAAAAATTATAAAATTTATATAATAATATATATTATTTTTTATTATTAAAAATTTAATTAATAAATAATTAGTAAACTTGGAAGATAAATATAGAAATATACAATGAATCTTAAAAATAACAAAATATATATAAAAATCTGAATGAGAGTATCTTATAAATGATTTTTGAAATTTCTATATTTATTATATATTTCTTATTATTTATATTATGTTTTGATATTTGTAATTAATTTATATTAATTTTTTATTGATTAAAATTTTAATTAAATTAAGGAATGATAAAAGTAAAACAGAAAAAGAGAAGGGAGAGCAAAACAAGTTTTTAACTTTAATTTAATTTTTATAATTATAGAGAATTGATAAGAAAATATAGAATAATACCACATCACCAAAAAACCTTGATCGGACTCTTTCGAACCTTGATCAATTCACTAACTTAGGAGACATGGTTTGAGAATGTTCAATGTTACGTACTTTTTCTGAAATATGTTTAATATTGGATCAAAATCAATTCTCCCCCCAAATTTTTTTCAACTTAATGATTAAAATTAAATAAAAATAATAAGAAAGTATTTAATCATGCCACGTCAACAAAAAAAAAAAAAAACCGATCGGCTTTTTTGTTGACCTTGTTTGAAAAATTGACTAACTTAGCAGATGTTATTTGATTATGGTCAATATCACGTTATATATGTAGCCAAATAAAATAAACTTGTTAGTTTAGAAGAGAGGTATCTGTAGAGAATTGTATAATCAGGTGAATAATTCTGGAAATAATTATGTGTCTATTATTTCTTAATGAAGAAGATACATTGCATATATAGTTATATAAATATAACTATTGACCACACCTCTGTCGACTAAACGGCAACACATTGGAGAGGGAAAACCATCGGCTCTAATAATCAAATTACTCTTTTGTCCTTACTATAGCAGTATCTTAGAAGACGCACAACTTCATCCCAGTGAGTTCTATGAGGGCTATTAACAAATTGACTTGATTGTTGAACACAACAAGTCACATCTAAGTCTAGTCAGATTAAGAAAAGCAATCTCCCATCCAATTATCTGTATTTTTCCTGGTGTTACTAGAGCAGTCCATTCTCCGTCCTAAGTTTGAGACAGAAGGAAAAGGGGTAGAAACTGAGTCACAATCTAGATTGTCAACATCCTATAGAATATCCAAGGATAGACAAGAAGGAATCAAAAGATTTCTTAAGGAATAAAATATAATCATACTTGATGAAAACTAAAATTCAACTTTGCACAGAAATCCAAATCCCAATGCCTAGAGGCTTGCTCTAAGCCATATAGGCTTATTTTAAAATGACACACTTGACCTGGTAAGCCTTGTGTATGCCCTGGCTCCATATAGATATCTTCATCAAAAAAAAAAAAAAAAATGCAAGAAAGCATAGTTAATATATAATTGTCTCAACAACTATTTCTTCATTGCGTCCAAGGCAATCAACATCCTAACTGCAACCAGTTTAGCCACAAGATAAAAGTTATCCGAGTAATCCTCCTCATAAACTTAATCGTACCTTTTAGATACAAGCCTTGCCCTTATACCTTCAATTGAGACATCTGGATTTGTCTTTAAAAGGTAATAGGCAGGATTCAACATAAATAAAGCTGAGAGCTTTTGAACCAAAACAAACATTTTCACATGTATGGAATGAGCTGCATTAATTGATCAAGAAATACATTCATCAACCATTCCTTATATAGGGTGGCTGAATACACTAAACCCTAGGCTGAGGAGGACACGTGGAAACACACGAGTCAAGAGCTGAAAACCTAGAAAATTAACGATGTAAAATAGAACAGCTCATGTGACAGCTAATGGGACAAAACTGGATGAGATGTGTTGCTCTGCATGCTTGTGCATGGGACTGCAGCATGGACTGCTCCRTCAGGATTGCTGCTGCATGGTCCTTTTACAGGCCCCCTCAATCCGAATGAGGGGCAAGGRATGACCATCAATTTTTCTTTRAACCGAATGAAGGATTGTTTGGATAATGGTTTGGTAAAAATGTCTGCAATCTGATCAAAGGCTGGCACATGTTGAACTTTGATGATTTCATCTCTCACTTTTTCTTTGACAAAGTGTAGGTCAATCTCTAGGTGTTTCATCCTGGAGTGGTGCACWGGATTTTTAGCAAAAGAGACAGCACTCAAGTTATCTACCCATACAATAGTAGGTTGAGTCTGTGTTATTTTCAACTCCTTGAARAAWGACTGRAACCATATCAAATCACAGGTCACCTTGGCTAATCCCCTGAACTCAGCCTCTGTGCTGCTTCTAGAAACAACAGTTTGTTTCTTTMAACTCCAAGTGATCAAGTTTCCTCCCATATAWATACAAAAACCTGAAGTTGATCTTCTATCATCAGGGTCACTAGCCCAGTCAGCATCTGTAAAWGCCACAAGCTGAGTTGATGATGATGCCTTGAACTCCAAGCCATGATTAATGGTTCCTGCAAGATATCTAAATATTCTTTTCAATGCCTTCCAGTGACTATCAAGAGGAAATTGCATGTATTGACTGATTTTGTTCACACTGTAGGATAGCTCCGGTCTGGTTATTGTTACATATTGAAGYGCCCCTACCAAGCTTCTGTAAGTGGCTGCATTAGGGATAGGACATCCTGTGTGTTTGGATAGAGGTGCATTAGTGATCATAGGTGTAGCAATCCCCTTTGCTTTAGTCATGCATGCTCTTTTGAGCAAGTATCTGATATATCCTTCTTGAGAAAGGAATAATCCATCCTTTGTTTGTCTGAATTCTATTCCAAGGAAATAGTGTATGTTTCCCATGTCTTTCAATGTAAAATGACTGCTAAGATGTTGAATAAAATTCTGCACCTCCTCCCTTTTATTCCCTGTCACAATGATGTCATCAACATATGACATGATGATCATGCTTGAGCTGTTTGTATGTTTGTAAAATAAACAGCTGTCTGCCCTTAAAGCATTAAAACCCATGGATTGGAGGATTGAATTCAGTTTATCTGACCAGGCTCTTGAGGCTTGTTTAAGGCCATATAGAGATTTCTTCAATCTGCAAACAAGGTTCCTCTGGTTCCCAATTTCAAAGCCTGGTGGCTGTGTCATGTATAGATCAGTTTCTAAGTCACCATTCAGGAAAGCATTTGCCACATCAAGTTGTCTGATACACCAGGATTTAGAGATAGCTATAGCCAATACAACTCTGATAGTAGATGGCTTAACAACACCACTGAAAGTTTCTGTAAAATCAAATCCTGGTGTTTGTGTGTAGCCCTTAGCAACTAACCTTGCCTTGTACCTGTTCAAAGTCCCATCAGCATTCTTCTTAACTTTATAAATCCATTTACATTCTATAAGTTGCTTGTTAGGAGGCAGAGTACTGAGAGTCCAAGTCTGATTTCTTGAAAGGGCATCCAACTCTTCTTGCATTGCATTTTTCCACTCAGGGCTGTTCAAGGCCTCCTTTAAGTTATTTGGTTCCTGCACAAAAGTTGATACCTGATAGGCCTTGGGCTTGTAAATTCCAGATTTTGATCTGGTGGTCATATGATGGCCTCTTGGTTCATTATTTGGTGGTTCCTGCAATTCAAGATTAGTGGCAACAGCAGAAGGCATATGAGTACTCATATGAGTACTATCAATAGGCAAGTCCACATAAATTCTGCCATCCTGAAGCTCATGAGGTGATGAGGAACTGGTGTCTTGGTCAAGATTATGGTTGTTGTGTGAGTGATTAGAGGAGTGAGCTTGCTGAGGTGTTTCTTGAGAAGTGGAGTCAGTATGATCAAAGATTAAAGGAGGTGGATTATTTGAGGGAAAGGAAGTGATTTGTTCAGTATTTTGAGGTAAAAATGGTATAGCAGAAGTGGCAGAGGGAGTGGAAATGGTATTATTGTTTCCTTTAAAAAAGGGAAAAGAGCTTTCATCAAAAACAATATGTCTAGTAATAAGAAGCTTGTTATTAGGTAAAAGGACTTTGTAACCCTTGTGTGAGTTGCTATAGCCTAAAAAGGTTCCAGCCATGCTTCTGAATTGCAGCTTATTGGAATTGTAAGGTCTCATGTAAGGATAGCATTTACATCCAAAAACTCTGAGGTGGTTGAGGTCAGGTTTTGATTTGGTAAGAATTTCATGAGGGCTTTTGTAACTGAGATGTTTGGAGGGAGTCTTGTTGATCAGATAAACTGCAGTAGTAAAGGCTGAATCCCAGTGTCTTTGAGGGATGTGAGATGTTGCTAAAAGGGCCAAACCTACCTCTATAATGTGCCTGTGTTTCCTTTCAGCAAGTCCATTTTGCTCAGGGGTGTAAGGGCAAGACATTCTGTGTTTAATCCCATGATCAAGAAAGAATTTGGACAAGGCTATGAATTCTCCTCCACCATCACTTTGAACAGCCTTGATGTGCTTGTTATATTGAGTTTCAATGAGTTTGAAAAGGTGAATGAAGGCTTGATGAGTGTCTGATTTTTGTTTGAGTAAATATAGCCAAGTATATCTAGAGGCATGATCAATGAAACTTACATAATAATTGAAACCACTGAAAGATTTTGTTGGTGCAGGTCCCCATAAATCAGTGTGTATTAGGTCAAACAGTCCATAACTGGATTCAGAATCAGGGAAAGGAAGCTTATGAAATTTAGATTGCAAACATGGAACACACAAAGACATGTTTTCATTAATAGAAAAAGGGATATTACAATGGATGAGAGCCCTTTTAATAATATCAAAAGTAGCATGGCCTAATCTAGAATGCCAGAGTTCTAAACTTGGCTTATTCTTAACTTCTAAGGAGTTAACAGCTAGATGGCCTTTATTGGAATGTCTTTCTGGCAGTTGATGAGGTCTTGATTTGGAATTAATAAGATTGAAGCTGTAGAGTCCATCCTTAACCATCCCTTGGAGAAGCACTATTCCTGTTCCCTGATCCTTCACAAGACAAATATTGGGATGAAATTCAAAGAAAACATGGTTGTCCTTAGCAAACTGACTAACACTGATTAGATTTTTGGTTATGTGAGGGACATGGAATAGATTTTTAAGGATAAATGAATGAGGGAAAGATGCTTCAGAGGATTGAACAGTGGAATTACCATAGTGATTGATACTCAAACCTGTGCCATTACCTATCTGCACTTTGTCTGTTCCATGATAATCAGCTGCTATGTTGAGGTTGCCAAGATCATAAGTCACATGGCTGCTTGCTCCTGAGTCTGGATACCAATTAAGATCTCCAACAGATTGTGAGTCACTATTTGTAGTATTAGCCACATTCACATTGTGATTTCCAAAGGAGCCTTGAGTGTAGTTGGATCCATATGAGCTGCTGTTATTGTTGTTGTTTCTGTTAGATGGGGTGAAACTGAGATCTGTTCTATAAAAGCACTTATCAACAGTGTGATTATTATAGTGACAGATTTGGCACCTAGCTCTTGAGTTGTCATATCCTCTTCCTCTACCTCTGAAGCTCCCTCTACCTCTTTGACCTCGGTTCCCATGATTAAGGGGACTGTTCCTGCCTCTTCCCCTTACATTGCCTCTAGTTCCTTGACCTTGTGTAGTGAAATTAACTAAAAAAGCTTCATTTTCACTTGTAGTGTTGTTGTAAGATCCTTCTGCACCTTCAATCCTTGTTTCAAAGCTCAACAGCACTGAATATGCCTCCATCAGAGTGCAAGGTGGTATCTTTGTGGATAGAGATACCAGCACAGGGTTGTAGTCTTGAGGTAAACCTGATAGGATGTACAAAAGTTGATCCCTTTCACTAACCTTCTCTCCTGCTGAACCAAGGAGATCACAGCATCCTTTGATCTTGTTTAAATACTCTCTCATTGACATGTTATCCTTCCTGATAGTTTCTAGCTGAAGTCTGTACTGCAAGATCTTAGCATCATTTTGGCTAGCAAAAGTTTTCTCAAGGCATTGCTAGATTTCTTGACTTGTGGTTAGGCCTACTGTGGTGACCAACACACTCTCTGATAAAGAAGACAAGATCCAAGAAGCTAGGAGCTGATCTTGCCTATTCCATAATGAATATGAAGGGTTAGGCAGATTTGGCTCAAGGGATGTTCCTGGTAAGAGGGGAGCTGGATGTTCCTGGTAAAAGGTAATAGGCAGGATTCAACATAAATAAAGCTGAGAGCTTTTGAACCAAAACAAACATTTTCACATGTATGGAATGAGCTGCATTAATTGATCAAGAAATACATTCATCAACCATTCCTTATATAGGGTGGCTGAATACACTAAACCCTAGGCTGAGGAGGACACGTGGAAACACATGAGTCAAGAGCTGAAAACATAGAAAATTAACGGTGTAAAATAGAACAGCTCATGTGACAGCTAATGGGACAAAACTGGATGAGATGTGTTGCTCTGCATGCTTGTGCATGGGACTGCAGCATGAACTGCTCCCTCAGGATTGCTGCTGCATGGTCCTTTTACAGTCTTGACCTTAAAAATCCATCTACGGCTAATAGCTTTCTTGCCAGGGGGAAGTGCAGTTACCTCCAAGTATCATTTTCTTCTAGAGCATCAATCTCCCTTTGCATGGCCTATGCCCACTCAGTCATAAGTCTAGACTAAGCATAATTATGAGATTCAAGATGACATAACCACACAAATATCCTGTACTAACAACATTTGTAACAATATTCTTTTTCTAAAAAAAATTATGTATAACTCTGGAGCTTCTTCTAAGCTGAGGTGGAGCTACTTCTTCAAAAGAAATGTCTGTGATATTGTCTGCAGACTCAAGGTACTCATGAATAGATTCAGGAAAAAAGTGGTTCTAGTTCATTAGTAATAGGCACAAGCAATTTTGAAGGAAAATGATTATCAGTAAATTGAACATCCCTTAATACTTGAATCCTATCAGTGTCAAGATTGTATAGCTCATATCCCTTATATCCTGGTTCATACCCTAGAAAAACACATATGTGATCTCTAGCAGCAAACTTTCATTTTTGTGGGGCATAAGCTAAACAACCAAATGGTTTCATTTCCTTTCCATATAATAGTTCAAAAGGGGTTTTCCATCCTAATTCGTTTATTATAATATTATGTATTTATAGTATCATTATTCATAAATTTAATCTACATTTATAAATATAATATAATTATTTATAAATTAATTTACATATTTAATATATATGAATATATTTTTTTATTATTTAAAAAATATAAAAAATATTTTTGGACCATTTTTGATAAATTGACCAACTTAGCAGATGTGATTTGATGATAGTCAATGTCACGTACGTTTTTTAGAATGTGGCCAATATAATGGACCAAAATTGATTTCTTCCTCAGGTTTTTTTATTCAATTAATGTTTAAAAATAAAAAATAAATAATAAGAAATTATTGAATCACGCCACGTCAGCAAAAAAGCCCGATCGAGATAATTTTGTACCTTTTTTAATGATTTTGCCAACTTCGTGTATGTATTTTGATAGTGGACAATATCTTGGTCCTAAATTGGAAAGTGGGCAATAAAATGGACCAAAAAAGCAATTTTCCCGACGAAGTTCGATGTTCAAGAATAGGAGAACGAGCTTTCCGGCGAAACGAGTAGCAAAAGGTAGAGAGACGAAGACAGACGCTCTGTCGCGTCGACTGACGCGACCGTCGACGCTCCGTCGACGCGAGCCAAGATCCGCGTCAATCAACGCAGGTCCGACGCACCGACGATGCAACTTGCTGAAGCGTCGACTGAAGGAGCGTCAATCGATGCACCGTCGACGCAACTTGCTGAAGCGTCGACTGAAGGAGCGTCAGTCGACGCACCGTCGACGCAACTTGCTGAAGCGTCGACTGAAGGAGCGTCGGTCGACGCACCATCGACGCAATTCTCTGAAGCGTCGATGCAAGCTCGCGTCAGTCGACGCACCCGCTCAACTGACGCGCACGCCAGGAAGCACCAACGCCGAGCACCAGCGCGCGTCAGTCGACGCACCGTCGACGCGACGGCCCAGAATTTGGATTTTAGGGTTTCTTGTGCGCCAAGACTTGCAATATCTATATAAACCCTCCTCTCCTCTTAAAAATCCGAAATATA